>JAGFNQ010006774.1:0-73991 GCA_024364735.1 Boesenbergia rotunda | reverse complement strand
GGCATTATGGTAGATGCATACAAGGTTTCAAGGGACCTCTCCAAAATCAAGTTAGATGAACTTTTTTCTGAACTCGAATTACATGAACAGACTAACTGCAATTTGGCCGAGAAAAGTATTGCCTTTGTTGCAGGTAAAGCTGGAAAAACATCCAAGGAGAAAAATCAACTAGCACCCGAGTCTGATTCAGACTTAGACTCAGAAGACGATGAAGGAGACCGACCTAAGCTGGTCCGACTGGCCCAAAACTACTACAAGGAATTGAAGAATCAATCCAACAGAAGAAGAGCCAGCCGAAGAAAGGAAGAACCAACTGAACCCTCGAATAAAAAAAATAAACCCAACGTGACCTGCTACGAGTGCAAGAAAAAGGGCCACTACAAGACTGAATGCCCCAACCTGAAGGAAACAAAGAAGACAAGAAAGAAGAAGGTACTTTAGGCAACTTGGGACGAGTCCTCCTCCGAAGAAGAAGAAGAAGAGGTCCCACAGTCGAACCTGCTCGCACTAACCGCCTCAAAAGAAATAGAGACAGAGTCGGAGTCGGAGTCGGGCGACGGCAAACTCACATTCTCAGAGGACGACGAAATAACTGTATGTGGTTTTCCAAAGAATCAATTAAGTGAATTAATTTCTTATCTTTCTCGAGATTTGACGAAAGCTAAACTCCGAGTCGAATCTCTTCGACAGGAAGTAAAATTCCTGAAAGAGAGAGCTGACTCTAGATCCTTAACTGAGAAGGTTCAAGAAGGAACCTCTACTCAAGTTGAAAAAATTGAGAAAGAGAACTCCTCCTTGAAAACTCAAGCTAAGGACCTCAGATCAGCCTTAGAACGATTCACTTCTGGTTCCAAGGGTCTTGACATGATTCTTGGAAAACAGAAGTCGATTCTAAATCGATCAGGACTAGGCTATAGAACCAAATCTAGAAAAAGATCCTATTATGCTGTACTGAACCAGTCCAGACCTAAAATTCAAGCATGGGTACCCAAACTATGCCTGAACAAACAAACAGGATCAAATCAGTATTGGATCCCCAAGGACAAGATTCACATCTTGCCCAACTATTATCGTGGCTTTAGTCAAGGGGGAGCCAAATTAAAAATAATATTTATTGTTAGATAAAATTCAATTTTTGTTTGCAAACTGCATGATTGCTTGTTTATTTAATTTCTGCAATTTACCATACTTAGACTTAGGACTGGTTAGTTTAAGGACTGAACCAACTTAACTGAAATTTGAACAACATAGTATTGGGAGGAGGTGAGATGATAATACGTTAGGGAAGCCAATTCTAATAAGGTCAAGTATACTCTACTTGGTCTCTTTAGACTGGTGAAACTAGCCGAAGCTATCGATCCAAGACCCAAACTAGTTAGACCAGAATTTTTCAAATAATAATTTTGAAAATGAAATTTCATTAAAAGGCTTTGTCAAGGAAAGGGTTGATGATCCAATAAGGCTACGGGCAAAGAAGACCTAGTGCCTTGCCAAGACCTGGAAGTCAATTTCTGAAATTCAAATTCAAGTTATTCTTTGTAAAATTCAAATCTAACACAAATTTTCAGTTACTTGTAGACTCAAACATTTTTTAAAATTAAGTATTTTTAAAATTAATTCAACTATTTCAAAATAAATCATCTTTTTTAAATAATAATATAAAAACCTGTCTCACAACACCTATAAGGCTAACGTGATTGATAACCCTAGATTGGGTGGGACAGCAAACATAACTTAATCAAAATTCTTGCTTAAATACCAACATTTAGTTTAGAATGGCATTGACCTAACACTAGTCAAACCATGGTCAAAATAGTCAAACCATGGTTAAAGTGGTCAAATCATGGTTAAACCAGTCAAATCTGGTCAAACCTGGTCAAATCTGGTCAAAAGCAGTCAAACAGGTCTATCAAAACAAAATTAGGCAAAAAGCTGTCACTAGGGCGTCTGTGACCCTTCGGGCGCCCCCTACCCCTCTCTTTTCATTCCTTCAAGACAAAAAGCTGCAAAAGTAGCTATTGAGGTCGCCCAGACCCTTGCGGGCGCCCCGATGCTCACCAAATGGCAGAAAATCTGCCACCTCTCGCTCTCCAGGGCGCCCGGGTCCTCACGGGCGCCCCCGTGAAAGCAGTCAAAGGCAGAAAGCTGCCAAAAGGCAGCAGCAGCCCTGCGCGGGGCGCCCTCACGCTCCAGGGCGCCCAGGAATGCCCTGCCGTAGCCTATAAAAGGGCTTCATGCCCCACTCTTCTCTCCACACCCAAGCCTCTTCTTCTCTCTAACTCCCTTCCATCCAAGAGACCTTGCAACCTTCTTGAGCCCTCATCCTCGACAATGGCTCCCCGAGCTGCCCGGTATAATTTCTCTTTTTACTTACGCATTCAAAATTATTTTTCTTAAATTCCTTCCTTTAAATGAATATTTCATATCTTAGAAAACGGCGAGTAAACCAGGCAGACCCCGGTACCGAACCTAGTCCCGATCCTAGGTTCCCGACTTTAGAACTTTGTAATAAGTTTGCTCGAACGACATATAAGCCTATTAAAACAAGCTACTTAAATAGACAATTCTTCACCGAATCCTGTCCCTTAGCAACGAATGTAATAAACTTCTATCAACTCGACAATCTCATATTCTGCACTCATTCAATTAACACATCCTTATGTGCAGAATTTTATAACAATATAATTAGACAGGATGGCCTTATGTTCGCCACCACCGTTCAAGGGATTCCCTTGACAATCACACCTACACTACTCAACCGATTTCTTGGACTACGACCCTCACAGTCCACCTTTTATTGTTACCCTCCTAGGGACCCTCCCTTTGATGCTCCCTACTCTCACATCACCCTAGATACTCTACACTCCTACTTCTATACGCATGTTAGAAACCCCCTGGCCAGACGATTTCAGTCTGTTGATCTTCAAGTCCAGGACTACGCTCTATATAGAGTCATAGTTCGATGCATTCTGCCGTTATCCAGTAGAGACGTCGCTACCATGCGACCATTTCACACCTTCCTCCTATAGGCACTGACTCATCAGCTTGATATCGACATTGGACTACACATGTTCCATGCAATCCTACATGCATCCAGTGTTACCACGCAGGGGCGGGTACGCACTCCCTATTACCACATCATCACTTCCATCCTGCATCACCACGGTCATAACATTACCGAAGGAGAGATGGCCGCATTAACCGACTTCGATGAGATAGGCTATAGGAACTTCTCCCTAGCTGGTATAGAGGTTTCGCGTACCGGGGTTTTGTCCTGGAGACGTCAGAGAGCCGTACCCCAGATCGACTCGGATGAGGAGGTCGAAGTCGATGTCGCCGATCTGGCAGCCGAGGCTCGTGCGCACATAGACGAGCCACCACCACTGACGATCGACCAGCGCTTCACTCAGATGCAGACGGAGCTTCACAGCCTCCGAGAGGAGGTCGAGGCTTACCACTTCGAGCAGATGGATGCTCGAAGAGCCGATCGAGAAGTAGATGACACTCAATACACTGAGATGATGTCACTACTCAGAGCATGGCAGCCAGGCTCTTCTGATCATCCTGGACCCTCCTCCTAGACTTGAGTGACATTGTACTAGTGACTATTTGACTGCCCCTACTCAGTAGGGTTGACTCATGTTTGACTTGTATGACTGTGCTGGTTCTCTCGTTTACCAGCTAACTTATTAAGTTGGATCATTTGCTTTTCTAGATTATTTGATCATAGTTAGGATTATGCTTGATAGAATAGGGTTACTATAATTTTTTATTTGATTCGAAAAATCAACTTTTAAAAATAGTATTAAAATTGCTTTACTTAAATTCAAAATCAGCTGTTAATTAGTTTTGAAATTTTTTAGTTTCCGACATAGTTATTTTTAAAAAAAAACTACCCCCTTCAAAACTAGGGCTTTTTCGCAAATGGACTTAGCCTAGGCCCTAACCCTAGAAATGCATGCACCTATAGATTTAGAAGCCAGCATCTCACAAACACCTTAGGACACTGTTGATTGATAACCTAGAATGGGTTGAGATGCTTAAGTCTTTGCCTTAATTCAAGATGCTTTAAGTCAGTGCATCTGCAGTAATTGGGGCACTAAATACAACTAAATACAGTAATCAAGTTAAGTGTCAAGCTTAGACAATCTAACTTGAACAGAACACTTAACTTGACTAACCCTAGCAAAAACTACTGTTTATAACAGTTAGTAAGTAGCTAATTGGGTTAGACAGGTCCCTACAGAGAAAATTTAAATAGTTTGATTCAGTTTATCTTGCATTGGTTCAGTACAGCACATTATTCTGTTATATGCAAATTAGTTGTTATTTTGCTATATTATTTTTTTTGATATATGGCAAAGGGGGAGAGATAGGAAAGGAGAGAAGTTTTAAATTTTTAAGCTTAAAAAATTTATTTTCAAAACTTTATCCTTTCTTCAAAAAGTACTTACTCTATTTTTCTCTTTCAAAGTACTTAACATGTTTCTCTTTCAAAGTACTTAACCTATTTTTCCAAAACTATTTTCAAAAATACTTAGTCTAAATTATTTTTCAAAATAAAGCATTTTCTAAGTACTTAAACTTCAGCTATCACTAAGTACTTATTTCTAAACTTTCCTAGAAAAGTTTCGAAGTACTAAAGAAATTGAAAACTTTTAAAAGTACTTTCAAAAACTCAAAAGAGATGTTTTAGAAACTTTTTCCACTAAGTTGTTTTTTTAGCATAAAAATTTTTTTGGGAAAATTTACTTTTGATAAATCTTCTAAATTTTGAAAAATTAACTCCATCATGTTAACTTAGAAATTTTTCAAACCCCACGAAACTTTGAAAAACCTAGGGGGAGATTCCTTCCAGGGGGAGATTCCTTCTAGGGGGAGGGAACTAAACTAGTATATTATCTATTCTGATTAACTTAACTTTTTGAACCAGGTTGCCATAAATCAAAAAGGGGGAGATTGTTGGTGCAGACATCACCCAAGTCGAACCAACTTTTGTTGATCTAACAATGTTACTCAAGTGTGCAGGAAAAGCCCTAGCGAAGGACTGCTAGGCACATGACGAAGGAATGCCACGATACAAAGCCCTAGCGAAGGACTGCTAGGCACCTGGCGACGGAATGCCAGGATATAAAGACCTGGAGAAGGACTGCTAGGCACCAGGTGAAGGACAGCTTGGAGCCGAAGACCTGGCGAAGGACAGCTAGGCACTTGGCGAAGGACTGCTGGGCAAAAGTCCAACCGGAGGAGCCGGTTGGCAACAGGTAAATTCTCCTGAGAGGAGTAGGTGAGGACGCGTTCCCCGTCGAGGGAACAGTAGGCGTCGGTTCGACCTAGGGCTCCATTTTAGAGACCCAAAGTCAGAACCAAGACAGCTAAGGCTGTATAAAACTAATACCTTATTGCTTCATATTATTTTGGACTAATCCTGGATGCAGGACCGAAGGAATGTGTGTCTGCAGCTCAGAATGCCCAAAGGAGAGAGGCAAGTAGCTGAGCAGGGCGCCCCCAGAGTCCCGGGCGCCCCCAAGGTCAATACAAAACAAGTGAAGCAAAGATGTGCTTCGGCAACTTACTGGGCGGGGCGCCCCCGTGCTCCCGGGTGCCCCCAGTGCCCAGGGCGCCCCGCACTCAAGCCAACGAAGCAGATAACTCTTATCCAGCCGAGAAGCTCGCTGAAATGGTCAACCAGGGTGCCCCCATCGTCCCGGGCGCCCCCAGAGTCAATCCTCAGCCCTATTCGAGTGGGATAAGGGCTGACCGAGGTAATTTCGGATCGGTTGACACGTGGGGGGGGGCCCAACGTTCAGGGCGCCCCGAAGTGCTATAAATAGCACCCAACACCAAGGCTTCTCAACAATCAAGTTTTCCAGCGCTTTCACGCTCTTCTACTCGAGACGCTCTGCTACAGAAACCTACCAACTTTAGATACAAGTGGCGACGACGTCCCTCTGCTCCGAGATAAATTCCACACCGGACGTCGGTAACGAAGAGCTGTGTTTCTTTTTCTTACTGCACTATCATTGTAATCATCCTTTTGTAAACTATTTTGCACGATTATAGTATTGCCCGCAGTAAACGGTCAACGACCGTTGGCCTTGGAGTAGGAGCCGACCGCGACTCAGAACCAAGTAAAATCTTGGTGTTTGCATATTGTTTTGTTTATTTCGCTGTGCATTTGCTCTTAATTTTATCCGAAAAACGAGTAACGATATTCACCCCCCCCCCCTCTATCATTTTCTCTCGATCCAACACTTTTCACCTAACTCTCCAAGTTGGGACTTTTCACCTAACCCTCCAGGTTGGGACTTTTCACCTAACCCTCCATGTTAGGACTTTTCACCTAGCCCTCCAAGCTAGGACTTTTCACCCAACCCTCCAAGTTAGGACTTTTCACCTAGCCCTCCAAGCTAGGACTTTTCACCCAACCCTCCAAGTTAGGACTTTTCGCCTAGCCCTCCAAGCTAGGACTTTTCACACCTATCCCTCCAAGTTAAGACTTTTCACACCTAGCCCTCCAAGCTAGGACTTTTTCTATGCCAGCGTGCGATCACCCGATCCACCTGGACTTAATCCGACTCCATTCAACTAAACTTAAATCGTTGTCAACACCAAAACAACAATCGGGCCAGACTGCATCAACAATTTCCTCATTGTGCCTAGGTAGGTGGCTGCCGGGATATAAGAGGGGAAAAGGCAGATGTGGGCCTCCACATCCGGTTCAGCGACTGGGTGTGCCTCGTCCTTCTCCCTGGTAGAGCTTCTTCTGAGCGTGAGTAGTTCGTCTTCCTCTCGTCTTCTGTCTAGGGGTTATGAGGGCTATCGGGCAGAATGGTATGAATCCGCCTCTTCGAGAGTGAGGTCGGAGGCCCTGCAAACAGCCATCGAGGCTTCTGGGGTCCCGACCGAGATGGTGGTTGTCATCCCGAAAGTGGAGCAGACACCCGTGGAGCCCCCAGCAGACATGCTGACCTTCTTCTTAGGGCAGATGGAGTTAGGGCTTCGTTTCCCTATCCCCCCATCTTCACAAACATAACTTTCTATTTTAGTATCCCTTTGCACCAGATGGCTCCCAATGCCTTCGCCCAGATTAGGGGGGGGGCATATATTATATTCAAGCTTTTTTATCTTCCTCTGACCCCGCACCTATTCCATTCATTCTTCATCCCGATAGGATCGAGAGGAGTTTTTAGCTTCGCGGCCCATCCGGGCCATAGGTTCCTTGGAGGATTTCCTTCTTCGCACAAGGGGTGGTAGGAGAAATTCTTCTTCATCCGCTTACCGTCATTGCCCTTCAACCCTCTATGCTGGATGGCGAATTTGCAGACTCCTCCTCTCCTAGAGAGCTTTCTTCGCAGCCCGATGTATCACCATGCTAGAGGGGTACTTTCTGGCATGGAGTTCAGTGGCCCAGGGCTAGTGCAGAGCGAAGAGCTTATGTATCGGGCGGACCTTAGCCCTAAAGTAACGCAGATCAGCCCCACCCTAGGTATGCCCGTCTTTATCTTCCATGCACATTAGTTCTGACTGATGCTCTTTCTGTTTGGCTTCTGCAGAGGAAGTCATGTATGCCAAGGCGATGAGCCGGCTTATCAAGTGGGAGGAGGCCAATAAGGAAGCACTGAATCCTCCTCCGGTCGCTTCTGACACTCCTCCTGCTCCCACCGAGTCCCTTGAGGGGTCTGCTGTCTCGCCCCGCGGGGCTGCTTCCCCTGAGAGGGTCGATGTTACTGTTATATCTCCTCCAGCTGAGTGCCAAGGACCTTCGGCTCCACAGGTTGTTCCAGCGATGGATCCTCCTTCCGAGGGTGGCTCTTCCTCGAGTGCAATCTGTCCTACCAAGGTGGACGTAGAGTCTCCTCCCTCAGTTACTCCTCCGACTACTCGGCCCTTTGGTCGGCAGAAGTGGCGACTCCCCAAGGGCTTGGGCCCTTCCTGGAAAAAATAGTGTCCTGCCCGTTCTTCTCCTCTTCCTCCGGTGCCTGAGGAAGTGACTATACCAGCCGAGGCAATAGCTCCTCCCCTCGCTCCGTCGGCCTCCACTCCAGCGGCAGTCATCCCAGTGCCCCCTACTAGCTCCGCCGACTTAGCCACCCCTCCCCAGGTAAGAAGACATTGTGTCCTCAATACCGGATGAAACTAGATCGACTAAGGGAGGGGTTGGATGCAGCGCTGGAGGCCTCGATGCAACCTGCTCCATCAGTGCAATTAGAGGAGACTCCGCCCGAGGGGGTTTTGTCGGAGGGGCTTTCTAGTTCTGAAGAGGACCCTTCCGACTCCTCCAACCTTCCACCCGAAGCATCCGAAGTCCCTCGACTTCCTCTCAGGCCGAGCCCACCACCACTTGAGGAGCGAGGCGACATCCCCAGCACCTTTGCAGGGGTGGCTGTACGAGCCATGGCCAGACCACTGGGCAGTCTTCGGGAGACGCTTCTGAAGGTGCAAATTGTTGTTCCTTTGGATGTTTCTTCGCCCGTCTACTAACCTTCCCACATGATGACAGGCAGCTGAGGATTGCGTAGTAGTCGGTCGGAACCTATACTCCGGGCCCCAAGTGGAGCTCCTACTCCAACGAGCCCTACGGGTAGAATCTGCAGCTGACCAGGTGTTGGGACCGGGTGCATGTCACAAGGATACGAGTTCGTAAAATTTTAAATTTTTACGTGCAGCGGAAGAATTTGCATAAAATAATTTCCTAAATTATTTTAACTTCGTATCTAGCATGCAACCTTATGGTGTGTTGACATAATCATAAAATAAAACTTTGCGGAAAAGTAAACTAATTTACTTTATACCTTTCGTAACTCGAAGAAAGGGACGAGATCCAACCGTAGCGTTCCTTGGAAGCTTCGCCTCTATTCGCGTCCACGCCGAGTTCTCTTCGGGATGACTTCGCAAAGTCACGAGTTTTGTGCCGACGAGAACTACTAGATTCTCTATAGGCACAACAAAGAAGATCAAGAGAAGAAAGGGAAACTAACCACCAAAGTAACGGAATCGAAATTCCGGGAAGAGAGGAGTTGTGATCCGCTTCTTCTTCTTCATGTTTGGTTTCTCCTTCTTATTGAAAGCTCACGGCAACTTGAAGTTGGAGGTGCGCCGGCCCTAGCTCACAAGGAGGGCACCGGCCCTAGCTCACAAGGAGGGCGCCGGCCCTAAGATGCCTCAATGGCCGCTGGCCCTAAGGGAAGGAGGGAGACGAGGAAGAGAATAGAAGAGAGAGAGAGAGGGAGCTCTATATCAATACTCGATTATTGATTGATTAGGAATAAAGGATTCCCTTTGGTTCCTTATATAGTTGCTTCTCCCTTGCCAAGTCTCCTCTTAACAGAATTAACGGAATTAACGGAATTAGTTATCAAAAGAATTTTATCTTATAAAATTTCTTATGACTTATTCCGTTAAGCCTAGTCTTATTATAACTAATTTATAATAAAACTAATTAGTTATCATAAGAAAATTTATCCTATAAATTCTCTTATGAATTATTCCGTTTAAATCAAGTTTTATTATAACCAACTTTATAATAAAACTAATTAGTTATCATAAGAAAATTTATCCTATAAATTTTCTTATGAATTTTATTATAACTAACTTTATAATAAAACTAATTAATCTTCTCTTTAAATTATGGAATAAATTTTATAAGAAATTTATAAACTTTCTTATTATGGAAAAATCAATTCATAATTGATTTTATAAAATTAAAATAAACCAATTCATGGATTATTTTAACTTCCATAAAAAGAATAAATTTCTATAAATTTATTTATATAAATTTCTTTATACAAATTTATTTATCCATAATTTATAAAATAAATCGCACTAGATTTATTTTATTAATTAAACCAATTAAATTGGTTTTTCTCCCTTCATTGGCCGGCCACCCAAGGAGGGTTAACACCCTCTTTGGCCGGCTAAAACCGACCCGAACCGATCGCGAATTAGACTCATTTAATTCGCCCAAAAAGCCTTCAAAAGACTTAGCCAATTTTAGTTTCCGTTGCGCCTCTGATTAACTCAGATTCGACTTATTTCTCTTGATCGAAAAATTCAATTTTCAACTCGTTTTAAATCCCTCGGATTACTCGTAGTGCGTGTGACTAAATAGGCTTTCAATTTATGTTGGCCGTCTATAATCAACAAATTATAGAACGATCATGAGTGGCACCTAGTAGTACATCATGACCCCCAATTAATCGAAAGATCAACGGTTTGACCTCAGAAGAAATTATTCTGAAACCCTTCAGCAGCTCTAATGAATCGTGCCCTATTCCCTTCACCATCATATACCCACTTGGTTCAGAACATGGTCTGTTTGTGTCAGTCCCCACTAGACTGACTACGTCACACCTAGCCCAAGTAATGTCTTTCTCGTCCTTTAGATTTCTAATTACTCTCATGTATTTTAGAGACTCGCACTCTAAACATGATATACTCTAGCCAGAGGTTTTGAGTAACAATCCGACGATAGGCCTGGGTATACATCTCCTCGCAAGGAGTGGTGAATACTTTGTAGGCTGTTCAAACATCTTCGGGCACTTCGGCTTATACCCAATCATCCTGGGTCCACACCTCCTTGGAGATGCTTGCTTAAGATGTTAAAGTATAAGTCTCCATGACCAAGATGACTTGAACACCGTAAGTCAAAGGAACATCGCACTTAAGCTGCAGTAAGAACTTCATTGACATTTCTATATATAGATTCCATATGAAGTCTTACAGCTAGTCACTCCAATGAACTAGTTCCCTTAAATAGCATCCATGTTTATCTCCGGACATCCCAATGTCACCAGCCAGTGAGAATCAGCTTATTAGAGAATAACCCATGCTAGTCTCAACAGAATTGATAGTGTCCGTATTTATCAATTCATCGACTAGGGATATTTTCAATACTTCACATTTGCACATTTAGAGATAATTACTAGTTGTGATCCCATCACAAATTCTCTTATGCTGTGAGTTGTATTGCGGACATTCAGTAGATGAGTTTAAGATCCCAATCAAATACACAAGCATGTATACTCAAATAGTGAATTATCATTTATTAAAATAAATGTTTTATAATCATAAGACGATTGCCTTAGGACACTTCTCTCATATCACTAACACCAGGATCACCAGGCGGAGTAATGTAGGCAAGCGTCATCAGAACTCTTCAAGAAGAGGTCGGGCACCTGAGGAAACTCTTGCAAGATCAGGAGCAAGTACTCCAGAATTCACGTCATAGAGAACGCTTGGCGTCCGAGAAAGCTTTGTCAGCCACCCAGGACCTTCTGCAAATGACGCAGGAGAGGGATCAGCTCCAGGCCAGAGAGAAGCAATTATCAGCCCAAATGGAGTCGGGCCTCCTCTTGGCCACAAACCGCGCCTCCGTCCTGGAGGATGATCTGATCCAAGCTCGATCAGAATAGCGGGCCACCTCCGAGAGGCTCAGGGAGGCTCTATCCGAGCAATCAAGGATGACTGTTGAGTTGGCCTGGCTGAGACGTTCTTACGAGGCAACCGAGGCCGAGCTTTTGACCCGTCGAACAACCCAAGCTTCTGACCTTAAGGAAGCCGAGCTGAGTTTCAGAGCGAGGTTCCTGGAGTCCGAGGAGTTTCATGCCCTTATAGCCGGCCAGGTGATGGAACGCTTATAGCAGGGCTTTCATGGGGCTATTGATAAGCTAAAGAAGGAGCAGCTCCTGCCCCCCGATGCCGACCTGAAATTGTAAATGCCTTCTGTCCTTTATAAGGATCTTCTTTCGGGGCCCCGAGCGGCAAGGCAAGTCTGATTGTCCTGATTTTGACTGAGTGTACTCATTTTCCTTGCTCCTTATGTATGTGCTCCTGTGAGACACGCCTACCTTTACTATGCGGGTGCCTAACCAACAGTCGGTTGTCTTCTAGGTTGATTCTGGCGATTAACAATTCCTTGAGTCAAATCTCCCTCCTCCGCATTTATGTCTGTAACGGGTCCTTGTCACATTTTCCTGCTAGGATGCCCGGATGGCTCTTGAACCGTCACTTCCGTATTATCCGTGATCTCATTGATAGACTTATTAAGAGTCATGAGTTCTTAAACACATCATAGGTGCGCCGGTCGAAATGACGCTTCGACGCCCATTGGCATAATTGCCTTCATCCTGCATTATCTGCATGGAGAGGCAATCATTAATATAAATAGGGGGAGAAGGGTGTTGCATCTCCTCCATCTCTTCCGCTTGCTTGCTTCTTTCCTCCTTATTGGTATCTTCCATGCCCAACCCTAAAGACACCGTAGTGCTCTTGGCTGAGGGACCAGATAGGGGTAGAGGCCTTTGTGTCACCCCCTTTGCTGGGGTGCATGGTGGCGATGATGCCCAGGGTGTGAAACTTCCGGGTTATCTGAGGAGTTCAGGAAAGACCATACATGACCCTCCAAGGAGCATGGAGGAGATGACGTATCCTGATGGTTATCTCCTATGCCAGCAAGCATCATCCTCTTCCGGATCCTTGTTTTCCCCATGTTTTGGGTGGAGGATGGTGTTTTATGGGATATGTCATCACGAAGAGAGGAAGGGCTGCAACTGTTGGCTTATCTCTTTCTTCTTTCCTTTGAGAAGCTGTGGTTGCTACCCCCGTTAAGGCAATTCTTCTTTGCGTATTTACACGCTCCGGAGAGAAATTGCAGTCGCTGCTCCCCCTCCTCTTTTTTCTGCCTCTTTTACGAAAAAGAGGGTGAGTGCCCGGATGGGGTCGAGCTACTCATGTGTTACTTCAGGCATCCATCTTCGTCCTGAGCTACTCATGTGTTACCTCAGACATCCATCTTCGTCCTCGACTACTTGGAGGGAGTACCCGATGTTGGATCGAAGAAAATTGATAGAGGGGGGGGGTGAATATCGATCTAGAATTTTTCAGAAAACTAGAGAAAATACGCAGCGGAAAATAACAAAACAATCGAACACAAGTTGGTTTTACTTGATTCGGAGTCGCGGTCGGCTCCTACTCCAAGGCTCATGGTCCTTGACCATTTACTTTGGGCAATTCTATATTCGGAATGATCTTTTACAATTATAAGTACAGATATAGAACTAGAATTGAAATTGCAACACTTTTCGTAAATTAAATTTACCGACACCCGAGGTGGATCGAATTTCGAAGCAGAGGGTCGTCGTCGGCGCTGGAATCTCGAAGTCAGAGCTTGTCGGAGCATAGTGCTTGAACGAAAAGTCTTGGAGTGTTGTGAGCGAAGATGTCTGAAGCCTTGGGGGTGAACCCCCTTTTATAGCACTCATGGGGCCCCTACACGTGGCCTCTCCTGCGCAATCTCTTATCCGCAGGCTCGGTCAGTGCTTATCCATCTCACAGGGGTGCCTGAGCTGATGGGGGCGCCCGTATGGTCCCGGGTGCCTGAGCTGCCTTGGTCCAAAAGGCTTCGTGGCAGTTTGCTCGGTTTCCTTTGGTTTAGCCTTCCATTGGGGCGCCCGTATCCATCCGGGCGCCTAGCCCTAGTGAGGCGCCTCACTCTGTTGAGGCACCTCAGCTGCAGAAACTCATTCCTTCGATCCCTGCAACCAAGGTTAGTTCCAAAACAAAAAGAAACAAACATGTTAGTCATTATTTACAGCCTTAGCTGTCTTGGTTCTGACTTTGGGTCTCCCAAATGGAACCCTAGGTCGAACCGACGCCTACTGTTCTCTCACACGGGGAATGCGTCCTCAGCTACTCCTCTCAGGAGAGTTTACCTTTTGCCAACCAGCTCCTCCGGTTGGACTTTTACCCAATCCACCTGATCAGGTCTTCGTGCCCAGTCCGCGACCAAGACTTCTTGCCCAACTTCCGGTCAGGTCTTCGGTGCCCAGCCCTTTGCCAGGATTTCTTGCCCAGTCCTCGACCAGGACTTCTTTGCCCAACTTCCGGTCAGGTCTTCTTGCCCAGTCCTTAACCAGGACTTCTTGCCCAGCCCTTTGCCAGGACTTCTAGCCTAGTGTACCTAGGACTTCCCTGCACACTTAGTAAGCTTGTTAGATCACAATAACACCTTAACTTCCGAACCCTTTGTCATTATCAAAACACAGGTTGACTTAGGTGCTTCCTGCACCAACACCCGAGCTACTCATGTGTTACCTCAGGCATCCAACTATATTTTTTTTCCGTCGTGTATCTTAGTAACTTCCCGAGATGTGTATCTTCATGTATCTCTTTATGTCATGAAATAAATAATTCTTCCTGGTACCTTTTATGTTTGCATAATTGTCTTATGTCGATATTTTGACTCTTTGCTGGTTCTCTTGGAGTTGGGTACACCTTATATATTCCTTCACCGAGTAAGTCTCCCGTGCGGCGGAGTAGTAGAGTCTGGGGTTACCTGGTCAAGCACCTATGTCCCGGACTCTGTCCAAGTACCCCGGGCGTCGGTTGTCCCATGGGGCCTTACAGTTTTGAATACTTGGTCGGGCACGTATGTCCCAAACCGAGTCTAAATACCCCGGGCGTCGTCTGGATCGCAGGGTTTTAGGATTTTAGATTACTTGGTCAGGCGCGTAGGTCCCGAACCAAGCCTAAGCACCCCGAGCGTCGGCTGGACCGTAGGGTATTAGGATTTTAGATTACTTGGCCGGGTGCATAGGTCCCGAACCAAGCCTAAGTACCATGGGCGTAGGCTAGTCCGTAGGGTATTAGGATTTTAGATTACTTGGCCGGGCGAGTAGGTCCCAAACCAAGCCTAAGTACCCCGGGCTTCGGTTGGTTTTAGATTATTTGGTCGGGCGCGTAGGTCCCGAACCAAACCTAAGTACCCCGGGCGTCGGCTGGACCGCAGGGTATTAGGGTTTTAGATTACTTGGTCGGGCGCGTAGGTCCCGAACCAAGCCTAAGTACCTCGGGCGTCGGCTGGACCACAGGGTATTAGGGTTTTAGATTACTTGGCCAGACGCGTAGGTCCCGAACCAAGCCTAAGTACCCCAGGCGTAGGCTGGGCCACAGGGTATTAGGTTTTTAGATTACTTGGTCATGCGCGTAGGTCCCGAACCAAGCCTAAGTACCCTTGGGCGTAGGCTGGACCACGGGGTATTATGGTTTTAGATTACTTGGTCGGGCGTGTAGGTCCCGAACCAAGCCTAAGTACCCCGGACGTCAGCTGGACCGCAGGGTATTAGGTTTTTAGATTACTTGGCCGGGCGCGTAGGTCCCGAACCAAGCCTAAGTACCCCGGGCGTAGGCTGGACCATAGGGTATTAGGGTTTTCGATTACTTGGCCGGGCGTGTAGGTCCCGATCCAAGCCGAAGTACTCCGGGCGTAGGCTGGATCATAGGGTATTAGGGTTTTAGATTACTTGGTCGGGCGCGTAGGTCCCGAACCAAGCCTAAGTACCCCGGGCGTAGGCTGGACCGCAGGGTATTAGGGGTTTAGATTACTTGGTCGGGCACGTCGGTCCCGAACCAGGCCTAAGTACCCCGGGCGTAGGCTAGACCACAGGGTATTAGGGTTTTAAATTACTTGGCTGGGCGCGTAGGTCCCGAACCAAGCCTAAGTACCCCGGGCGTAGGCTGGACCACAGGGTATTAGGGTTTTAGATTACTTGGTCCGGCGCGTAGGTCCCGAACCAAGCCTAAGTACCCTGGGTGTAGGCTAGACCGCAAGGTATTAGGGTTTTAGATTACTTGGCCGGGAGCGTAGGTCCCGAACCAAGCTTAAGTACCCCGTGCATCGGCTGGACCGCGGGGTCTTAGGGTTTTTGATTACTTTAGTAGTGCATAGTCATTTTGAATGAAGCATCTCCTTTTATTACCCGATTCAGCTGCAGAAGCACAGAGAGAAACAAATAGACGTTCTAAATAAATTGTAAACCGTACCAAGACAAGAAGGACCGGAGACCTCAGATAGACTGAGACCTCTTGAGTTTCTTTATTTTTCTTTACCAGCTACTCCTCCAGGCCTCGTGGGTTCTTCCGAGATTCAGACTTGACCTCTCCGCTGTAGCACCTACGAGATACTAGCTGATCCCCTCAGACTTCCACCACTCGATCGCTTACCGGGAACTTGATCTTCTGGTGGTACATAGAGACCACCACCTGGAAGGTGTTGAGCGCTGGTCGACCCAGGATGGCATTATAGGAGGAAGGTGCGCCCACAATTAAGAAAGGAGTCCTCTGAGTTCTCTTGAGCCTATCGTTGCTCAGCGAAAGTGATAAGGTAATCTGCCCCAATGGCTTAACGTGATACCCCGTGAAGCCAAACAAGGGAGTTGAGACGGGGATCAGTTCATCCTCGTCTATCTGCATCTGTTCCCAAGCTGCTTTGTACAGAATATTCACGGAACTTCCCGTGTCTACGAAGATGTGCTTCACCTCATAATTAGCAATGCGAGCTACGATCACTATGACGCCCTCATGGGTAGCTTCCACTTCTTCGAGGTTGGATGGCTCGAACGAGATTGTAGGGCCGGACACATGGCTTCGGCTTGTCCCGATGGAGTAGTTTTCCAACCGCCGGGTGTAAGACTTCCTGGCCCTATTAGAGTCCCCTCCAGTAGGTCCTCCAGAGATAACCCCTACATAGCCCGAAGGAGGGCCCTGCATAGGGGCTTTGCCTTTTCGGGGATCTCTCTCTAAGGAGATGGATCTTCGGGGTGCGGGCCCCCGACTCCTACCTCTCGATCGTGACCGGGATCGCGGTCGAACTTCGTTCTCCCCTGCGGGCCGTTGCCGAGGGGAAAAGCTTCACCGTGGCGACCATTGGTGGTACCCCGACTTGTTCCATTTTCTTCGGGGTTTGGTGTCTGCTTCCTCAGTGAACTTTTTCTTCAAGGAATGACACTTGTCTGTGGAGTGAGTCGAGCTGTCATGGTAATTGCAGTACTTTGGTAACAACTCTGGCTGCTGGGTGTCTACCGTCTCCACTAGCCGCCGCCTGCGGGTCCAGTTATCCTTCCTAGGCAGAGGGTCTTTTCCCCGCGTTGAGGCCGGGGCTCCCTTCTGTCTGACCGAGGGGCTGCCGGAGGAGGAGCTCCAACTGGATCCTTGCGCCGGGCGTATTTGTACTTCCTCCACATTGACATGCTTGACTGATCGTCCCAGCAAATCGTCAAAGCTGGCGGGGGGCTTCCTCACCAAGGACCGAAAGAAGTCTCCTTCGGCGAGCCCTTGGGTGCGGGAGCTGACGAGTATCTCCGATGTAGCGCTGGGTACATCCTGTGCCACCCGGTTGAACCTCTGTATGTACTCCTTGAGCGGTTCCTTAGGCTTTTGCTTGAGAGCGAACAGGTTAAGTGCTGTCTTCTGGTAGCACCGGCTACTCACGAAATGATGGAGGAATGCTGTCTTGAACTCCGTGAAGGAGTTGATGGAACCCTGTGGTAACCTCTGGAACCACCGCTGAGCTGCTCCTGACAAAGTGTTCAAGAACACCCGGCACTTCACCCCGTCAGTATACTGGTGCAAGAGTGCCGCATTCTTGAACATACAGACGTGATCCTCCGGATCCGTCTTCCCATCATACTCAGGTATCCCCCGCCCGCGGAACTGCTTCGACATGGGGTCCTCGAAAATCTCGGACGAGAAAGGGGTAGAGGGAGTCTTCTGAGAGATCCTGGGCCCATCCCTCTTCCCCGGTGCCTCTTCATGCCTCTGATCACTGGGGGTCACCGAATTGGCCTTCTCCACATCGCCAGGAGATTCTCTCTGAGGCCCTGGGCTACTCTATCCTGCCGCCCCACCGGGGTGATGGATCTTCGGGAATGCGAGGCGGAGACCCTGGGAATTTCCTCCCCCTCCGGACCCCCTGGTTGAGGGGCAACCTGTTCAACTTGGTGCTGCTCCAGGGCTTCCTTAATGGCGTTGGCCACTAAACGGTCAAGTTCCTCTCTCGTGAGGGTAAAGGGTTGTCCCTCCGATCCTGCCATCGGCGCTCCTTCAGGTGCTTTGTTAGTTTCCCACACACGGCGTCAAATTTGTTCCGAAAGGAATCGTCGGTGATGGCCAGTCATTGAGGCTCAACCCTTGTGGAAGTTACCGCGCCGAGGAGGAACTTGGGGTCCTGAGAAGTTAATACAAGCGTTAGGGGACACGCCGATAGGGATTCGGCGGAGTCCACTTCGACGCTCAAGTTAGTAGGTTATTCGATGAGTAATTGCAGTGAGAAAGAAAGACAGTATGTAAACCTAGAGATTGTATCCCCCTTTACCGGAGGGGTTGGAGTACTTTTTATACCGAAGTTCGTAGACCAGGCTCATGTCCTCGATCTGTGCCACGTCTCCGATACGTAAGTCACGCCCTCCTCTTTCATCGGTAACTGGATACCCCTTGAAATGGTCTGAGCCGTTATTGGCTTTCGTCCGTTGCGCCATTCGGGGGTCATGCAGACCTTTTCCATTGGGGGTGTTTATCCGTACCATGAGGAGGGTCAGTGTCCGAGGTCGGCTAGTGCGGGGACTCCACCTCCCGAGTCAAGCTAGGGGTCTTCGAGTGCCACAGCTCCGGAGGTGCTCTCGGGGCCTAACCCCCGGGGAGCTCCCGAGGAGGTTTTTCTAGATGTCTTTCCTGGGTCCGTCACCCTCGGGGATATCCGAGGCTTACGGAAGAGGGTTACCTTGACCTACCATTGTTGGGTCGCGCAATTTCTTTCTCCTTCGTTATAACCAGGGGTCATTCAACCCTATCATATATCAATGTTCTTTCTGGTTCTTTACTTCTTTGTCTACCAAAATAATTCACCTCTACAGGTGTGATATAGTGGTAAAAGCTTGAGAGTAGCAATAAAAGAACCATACTTCGAATCCCAAATAGAATAAATATAATAATTATTAAAAAAATAGAATGCATATTTTCATTATAGATCGTGAAAGTCATATAAAGCTCACACATCCTATCCCTACAACCATACAACCAGAGCTCTCATCGAAGCCACTAGTATAAATTTGAGAAAGAGGAAAAAGAGATCTCTTCAAGATATACAGTTAATTAGTATATAAAATCTTATCATCATAAGATTTAAAAAATTAATAATCAAATTTTTATCCTCTTCATATATTGATTATTGCTCAATTAGTAATTACTATTAATTTTTTTTACGTAATTTGAGAACGAATTGTAAAAACAGATGATAAATATTATCATCTTTTATCACCCGGGAGAGGAAGGAGAGTGTCAATATATGTTGACAACATTGGTGACAATGGTGTTGTAAAACAATCATATTGTAAAAGGAGTCACTGCAAAATGTAACTGTATATTAAATTAATAAAATTATTCATGTATCTATGATCTCATAAATTTGCGCCTATTTGGTAAATTATAATAAAAAGGGCATAATAACATTGCTACTTTAATTATAGATCGAGAGAATTGTGAGACTGTTGGAAAGTGCAAGACAATGCTATTAAAATGCCCTTAGTCATAGAGATTATGAGATATTATACGGCAATTTATCAAAGGGCGCATCCAAGAATTGATATTTACCAAAAAGTGTACTATGGTTTCATTTTCATCAAAGGGCGCACTCATTTTAGTGAACTTCCTCTTATACCCCTCCTGCTATGTACTGTCTTTCTCTTTCTCTCTCAGTAACAAATTCCGAGACGTCTGCAAATGCTTTTTCAGACTTTTATTTTAAAATAATATATTATGAAATCGGCGCTAAACTAAAAAAATAAGGTAAAATCAAAAAAATATTTCAGTTAAAAAATATCTCAACTTATTTAAAAAAATAAATAAATAATTTTTATATTTGATTAATAGAAATTAATATATTAAATAATATTTAATAAATATATTAACGTAAAAAAATTTGAAAAAAAAAGAGCGTGAGCCTGAAATTTTTTATTTCAGGCCCAGCGTGGGCCTGAAATTCGAATCCTGCCGACCACGAGTTAACTTTTGGAAGAAATAATTTTTCGATAATTTAAATTCGAACTTCGCCAGAGTAAATTAATCTTTTTGTTACTTTAATAAGAAATATTTTTTTCGATAATTTAAATCCGAACTTCGCCAGAGTAAATTAATCTTTTTGTTACTTTAATATAACAGGTAAGAAGAAAAAATCTACAATAAAAAGGAAAATAAATTATAAAATGAAATAAATATGGTATACAATTGTAACGATAATAAATCATACTAATTATTTTTTAAAAAATCAAAATAGAAAATAATATTTTTATAGTTGTAGAACAACTCTCTCTTATAGTTTAAGATTATAAGCATATCCATGTTAAACTAATTTTTTTATTTTAATTATATATTTAAGTAAAAATATTTTTGTTGTGACTTGACTAAGTATGCACATAATAGTAGACTAATATACTCACTTAGCATATTAAATAATTTAATAAATATATTAATGTAAAAAATTGAAAAAAAAAGAGCGTGGGCCGCCTGAAATCAATATATTTCAGGTCCACGCTGGGCCTGAAATATTTTATTTCAGGGCTACACTGGCCCTGAAATAAAAATATTTTAGGCCCAGCGTGGGCTTGAAATTTTTTATTTCAGGCCTAGCGCGGGCCTGAAATTTTTTATTTCAGGCCCACATTGCCCCTGAAATCTTTTGATTCAGGTCCGACGTAGACTCAAATTTTTTTTCTATTTTAAAAATATTAGTATATAAAAAACCTATCAAAACACTTAATTTCATATTAAAAAGCAGGGTCTGAAGTCACGCTAAGAGGGCCTGATATAGGGTTTTCAGAATTCCAGATATGGTAGGTCTATCAGTGAGTTTTGCTCAAAACTCCCTGATATATCTAAACCACTCCTATAACATTGGTGGTACATCAAGATTAGAGGTTTGGGCACCGAAAATCACATCTCCTAGCTCAACCCTGACTACTGATATAGAGTTTTCATAATTCCAAATATGGTAGGTCCATCAGTGAGTTTTGCTCAAAACTCACTGATATACTTAAACCACTCCTATAGCATTGGTGATACAGCAAGATTAGAGGTTTGGGCACCTAAAATCTCATCTCCTAGCTCAACCCTGTCTACTGATATAGGGTTTTCAGAATTTCAAATATGGTAGGTCCATCAGTGAGTTTTGCTCAAAACTCACTGATATACCTAAACCACTCCTATAGCATTGGTGATACAGCAAAATTAGAGGTTTGGGCACCCAAAATCTCATCTCCTAGCTCAACCATGTCTACTGATATAGGATTTTCAGAATTCCAGATATGGTAGGTCCATCAGTGAATTTTACTAAAAACTCACTGATATACCTAAACCATTCCTATATCATTGGTGATACATCAGGTGCTCTTCCAACAACCAGGTGCGCCTGTCCTACCTGTGACCGGAGCAGGTGCTCTTCCAACAACCAGGCTCCGTCCTATGACCGAGGGCGACCAGGTGCTCTTCCAACAACCAGGTGCGCCTGGTGTGGTCGCACGGAGCCTGCTTTGGCCACACGTGCCCTAGTGCTGCCACGTGCGGCCGACTACGACCGTAGCAGCCGGCAGCCCTACCCTAAACCCTAATTAATTAATTAATTGATTGATTAATTAATTAATAATGTAGGATATTTAATTAGGATAATTTTGTATCCTGGTTAATTATCATTAGTATAGGATTAATATTTGTTTGATTATGCCTCTAATATTACGGTGAAATTTTGGTAAGTAGTTTAGATATATATATATTTAATTTAATGTTAAAACTAACATGATACTAACTGATCCTGTCGACAAGCGAAGACCGGTTCTCACTCAGATAACTCAGTCTGACCAAGACGACCCGCCCTGCTGTGGCACAGGGGGGGGGGGTCGGGCTCGGACTTAACTAGGGATCAAATCTCACTCACTCAGGTCGGACCAAACTGAGAGTGCGAAATGGGGCAGAGGTTCTAAATGGCAGAACCCCTTTCTTGGAGTCCAAAGAGGGGTGTATATAGGGGAGGGGAAGCTCTTTGCTCTGTCAGAGCTGTCATGTCTCATTTAAGGAATGGTCAGTTGGCAGATTGGGCTCGTAGCATCTTTATTGACCCTGCGAGACTGCCACAGCCGCCTGTCACCCTGTCTAAACTGCCCCTTCTGATTCTCATTAACACCCGTCGACTTTGTCAGGTGATGATTATGTCAGAGGTTTAGTACACTATTACTACAGAGGCGGTTCTATAGCTGTTCGATCGGCTTGCCCTAACCCGCAGTTTGAGTCGGTCGGATAAGTCTGGATCCGAGGTCTCCGCACGCGGGGCGAACTCAGGGCGCTCGGCTTGGGACATCCGACCCGAGTGACTGACCTGGGAGAGCCGATACCGAGTAGTTGAGCTCAGATGATAAGTTCCGAGTGGCCGACCTCGGGTGACTGACCCCGAGTGGCCGACCTTGGGTGACCGACTCCGAGTGACTGACCTCGGGTGACTGACCTCGGGTAACTGACCCCGAGTGGCCGACCTTGGTGACCGACCCCGAGTGACCGTCCTCTGGTGATCGACCCCGGGTGACCTGACCCCGAGTGACCGACCTTGGGTGACCGACCCTGAGTGACTGAGCTCGGGCGACTGACCCCGGGTGAACGACCCCGAGTGACCGACCTCGGGTGACTGACCTCGAGTGACTGACCTCGGGTGACTGACCCCGAGTGGCCGACCTTCGATGACCGTGATGGATCGACTTCGTACGCTAGAGGGGGGTGAATAGCATTTTCCGGTTTGTTTTTGTACCTACGTTGTTAGTTGCGCAGTGGAAACAATAATAGAGAAACCAAACAATGCTAACAAACTAGGTTTTACTTGGTATCCACCCCGACCGGGTGACTAATCCAAGAATCCGTTAGTGGATCACTCCCCGGATAACCTCCGGCTAGCTCTCATCGCTCCTTGTGGGTGGAGAAACCTCGCCACAACACCAAGCAAACCTCTGAGCATAAAGACTACTATCTTGCCTTTAACCAAGACAAGATTCGTCAAGAAAACCAGCCCTAACCGAGTCATCTTTAAATAGAACTCGGGCTGGAAAACCCGCTGGCAGAGTCGACTGGTCCCAGGGTCCAGAACCTACTGTGAGTTTTGGCAGTCAACTGGACAACCCCCAGTCGACTGCCCAGCTTACAACAACACTCCTACTCACTCTCTTGACCCTCCTCCACGCGTGCCTTCAGGTCCACTCCTTTTGCTTGCCCCTTGAAGTCCTCTTCCACCGGTTGTCGTCCCTCAGATGCGCATGCAAGCCCTCGACTTGCCTCCATGCCACCCTTCACGTGTACCCTTTGAAGTTCACTTCCCGGCTTGCCCTTGGAGTCCTCCTCCCTCGGCTCTTGTCCCTTGCCTCAGCTGACTCTTCACCAGCAGCCTTGACTATTGCCTTCGCACCCTCTTCATCTTCGGCCCTCGTCCCTCGGATGCACACAAGCCTCCAGCTTGTCTCCATGTCATCCTTCACGTACGCCTCGAAGTCCGCACCCCTCAGCTCATCATCCCTGCTATATCAGGTCCCTCGAGTGCACACAAGCCTCCAGCTTGTCTTCATGCAACCCTTCACCATACCGGAGCCGTCCAGTCAAGTCAATATGTGTAACCTGTACAACCTGCACACTCAACATACACATATAAGAACACAAGGGTAAACCTAACTTAAACCCTTTGCCTAAACATCAAAATACTTGCTCACTCCGGACCACAGATTGCCTCAATAATCTCACCCTTTTTGATGTTTAGCAATACGTTTAAGTTAGGGAAAGCAGAATAATAGTCAATAGTAAAGAAATGCATATGCAATGCAAAAATGGATCCTATCCCAAGGCATCCCACACCTAACCCTCCATGTTAGGACTTTTCACACCTAGCCCTCCAAGCTAGGACTTTTCACCAAAATTGGACTTTTTAAAGCTTCTCCCAAGCTCCCCTACACTGGACTTACAAAGGCTTTTTATGAACCTCTCCCAGATTCCCCTTACACCAAGAATGGATCAACCATGCTCCCTCTTAATCTTAGCTCCCCCTAAACCTATGGTTTCTTGCAAAGGAGTGTTTGGTTTCCCAACTTAAACCCAACACTTCTCCCCCTTTGCCTAATATCAAAAAGAACCCAACACTATCCCTATTATTGGTTCTTTTAATCCCTAATGATCATAAACAATGTGTACTAACCCCCCATACACTTGTTTTGCATCATTGGGAGACATACCCACCTGCTGAAACTTAATTTAGCCTTTACCAGTCGATTGGCCAAATGAGCAGTCGACTGATACTCTGAAAAATAGGAATTTCAACTTTTCTGACCAAATTCAAAAATGCGCCAAAAATTCCAAAAATCTCCAAAAATCCCCAAATTTTATGGAGACATTTGTGGTACCCATACCTACTTGGGAAAAATACATTCCAAAATGTGTCTATCACCGTTCCCAAGTTTGACATAAAACCCAAAACTAGCTAAAAAGTTCAATAGAACCTTGACCTAAAGTCCTAGTTTTGGTTTCCTCTTGATGTCTTTGCCCATGCCAACCCACAATGCATCCCTAGCATTGATTTGCATGACAATTACACATCAAAAACTAATTTTCATGCAATATGACCCCAATGTCATATTTCCATGCATGAAACTCAAAAACACCGTGTCAAAACTCAAGAATTGAGACTCAAGTCCGTCTCCAATTCTTTTGGCACACTCCATGGTCCATCTAGACCTCTAGGAGCAACTCTCCCAAGGTCCATTCACCATATATCTCAAAGGCTTCTAGAGCTCCCACTTGAGCTCTTAGCCCTAGCCACCTCCCTAGGTGACTCAACCATCACTAGGCCACAGCGGTGTACCTCCGGTGACTCTTGGCATACAAACTCAACCCTCTTAACCTTGGACCCCTTGTCCTTAGTTAAGGCATTTTTCTTCCCTTTAAATGGCAATCCCTTGCCATTTTTTGACTCCCCCTTCTTGCCATAATCATATGCTACCCTAGCATATCTCTTTCCCTTGGCATGGGAGACCTTAGATCAGTATCCTAGACCCGATCTATCATTGGTGCGGTTTAGGCTACCCAACACCATATTCAAACCCTTAGATCCAACGGTGAATCTCTCTAGGGTTTTCTCTAACCTATCAAGCTTTTCCCTAAAAGCTTGATTTTCCTTTTCTAGGTTCCTAAACCTAGAGTCCACATGTCCACCTTGGACATTCCTAGACCTACCTTCCTTTCTAGGCACATTTCTCCCCTTCTTGGGATTTTTCCCTTGATTCTTAGGTCTAGAGGTCTTTGATTTTTCATGATGCATGATCTTTCTAGGGTTTTGATCTACCTTGTTAACCCTAGTCCTATTATTATATCTAAAACCATGGTTATGCACAATTAAGCAGTTTTCATTGAGCCTAGCATGCATGGATGAAAGATTTACACTATTTTCAACATTCATAGAGGAACTAACATTTGAATTGCATTCTAATTTACGGTTAGGGATTACCTCCCTTACCCTTGTAGTCCCTCCTTGATGTGAGTTCTTCTTCTTTCTTTGCTCTTTCTCCCATCTCCTTAAGTGCCCCATTTTCTTGAGCCCCTTCTTCCTTGGACACTTGGTGTGGTAGTGCCCTGGCTCACCATACGTGAAGCACCTAACTCTTTTCTTCTTCTCTTAGGCTTCCCCAATCCTACAACCCTTGTTAGAATTTAAGTGAATTGAAACGGGTCTAGATTTTATCTCCATTTTACCTTTTGGGCACTTGTCCTTGTAGTGCCCCTTTTTGTTGCACCCAAAGCATGTTATATGGTCCTTTGATTTGGCTTTGGTGGAGGTGGAAGCTTCTTCTTCAACCTTGGATGAAGTGGATGCTTCCTCTTGATCCGGCATTGAAGTGGGTCTCTCCTCCCCCTTAATCATTAAGGTGGTGACCTCTTCCCCTTCTTCCCTTGAGGAGGTTGATGATCTTTCGCTTAGTTTCTCCTCTTTACTTGATGAAGTTGACATTTCTTCCTCCTCTTAGTCTTCTTGGACTATTGACCGTACTTCTCTGAGCTCTTCAACTCTTTGAATTGATGTAGGGTTCTCATGATATCTTTTCAACTTATCCCATAATTCACATGCGTTTTGGTATTCCCCTACATCACTCAAAATTTTATTAGGCAAAATATTTTTCAAAATACTAGTTACCTTCTCATTGGCCCGAAATTGTTCTTGTTGGTCTTTGTCCCAATATCTAGGACGAAGCCTCTTTCCGTGCTTGTCCTTTGGAACTTTGAAGGGCTCTTCAAGTGCAATTCTACATTCCCACTCCATCGCGAACCACATCTCAATTCTCGACTTCCAATACCCGAAATCTTCATGGTCATAGGGCGGTGGAGTGTAAATACCATCCCCGAATTTGTCTTCCATGATTTCTTCCTCTAGTGTGTGCTCCCTCGGCGGTTAGTCCGATCAAGAGCGGTCCTTAGCTTTGATACCAACTGATGGATGATAAATATCATTTTATTGATTATTTTAATTGCTAAAATCCATGTTTGACCCATGTTTTACTTGCTTAATTGTGATTTTATCCTAGGTTTTAGAACTTACCTTTATTTTGGACTTAATTGCAAAATTGTATATATTTGGATTATTTTGCCACTAAATTTTTGATCTATTTTTGTAGGCATGAAAGGATCCTGGACCTAGGGCATACTGGGTCAAACTTGAGTCGGAAGTGGACCCAGATCGAGTTATCAAGTTTCGGATTAATCTGGGTCGTCCGATTCAAAAGCGGCTAGATCTGAGCCATCCGGGACCATCTGAAGCAATCCGAGCTAGGGCTAGGGTTGATCAAGCACCCTGATCAAGATCTGAAGGTTTCATCCCAATCAGTGCTCAATCAACCGTTGGATCAAGCTTGGAGGGCTCTAGATCGTCCATTCAAAGATTAGGTTGATCTGGACCATCCGTTGCAAATCTGGACGATCCGAGCTACCACGAGGCAGATCCTGACCCCAGATCATCATCATCAAAGTTTGGCAAAAATCAGAGCAAGAACAACCGTTGGATTTCATCCGATCAATCTGGGCCGTCCATTGCTAGCTATTTAATCAAAATTCCCGCGGCTCTCCCTGTCATGTCTCCGCCATTTCTTCTTCTTCCTCGTTTTGTTCTTAGCATTTTCTTCCGCAGTTCTTCAATCCAAGGGGCGCGACCCCTCAATTCTTCATCTGGATCAAGATTTGGATCGCTGGAGGATAGTTTTGTTGGAGATTTCAGCTCGAATTCGGCCGGACAGAGCTGTTTGAGGGTTTCGGCAGCTCTGTGGTCCGATCACTTGGATCGCTTCCACAAGCCATTTCCGACCATCTGAGCTGCTTGTAGGGGTTCTCAGGTGAGCTCAGAGGATCGTCAAATCTTCATCGCCATCCCATCCTTTGAGATCGAAGGGATTCGGATTGGATTTCCCCAACTGTGCAGTTTGAGCAGAGTTTACCAAGCGGAGCTGTTTTCCAGCAAATTGCTGAGCTTAGGGGTTCGAGGCCAGCCTTTGCGTGACGAACAAGAAATCTTGAGTCAGGGAGGATTGAGGAGTAGTTTAACTAGTTAATTTCATTGTTTCTAGTTGTAATTTTTGAATTCTGCACTTGGTTTAATTTCTGTCTTGGTTTCAGATTTGTTAACTTCGTTAATGCAATTGTTCTAGCTTAAATTAGGTTTAATTCCTGCAAGTAGTTAGCTAATAAACTTGTTTAGTGAACGATAGTTTGTAATTTTAGTTTAATTCTGGTTTAATTGTTGCGTTTCAGTATTACTAGTTGCGTGCCAAATTCTTTTCTTCCCCTGCTCTGCGTATCAGATTTAATCAGCTTTTCAGTTTCAGTTTTAGTCTTGCAACGTGTCAGTTTAAAGTTTCTTAAGTCATGTTAATCAATCACTAGCTCTTCTGAATTTTATTTGGACACTAGAATTTGTGTACTTGATCCTAGTTGTTTGATGTTATCGAATTTGATTAGAAATTGCAATTTCTGCACACTGTTCTGCATTAAGTGTTTCTGAGTTGACCTGCTTTGTTTTTCTGAATTTTCTTCCTTCAGTCTTGCGCATTACTTACTGGTAGTGTGGAATTCTCAGCTGATTTGTATAGTTTAATCTCAATTGCTACTTGTTTCTGAATTCAGATGCAGACTGAATTTCAGCTGCAGTTTTGCTCCAAAGCACTTCATTTCTGCAACTACAAGTTTATTTCAGCAGCTCTAAGTTGTAACTGCCTAAGTTTGTATCAGTGAAGCCTTGCATTAGAATTCCCTTGCATTTGACTTTAGTTGTTTGTTTGGTTTCAACATCCCCATCGGTTTTCAGAAATACCACACTACATTCCTGCATTTCTACATTCTTGCTTTTGCATTCGAATTGTTACAACATTCATGAACTGTTTCTGCCAAAAGCATGGATTGTCTCTGAGCTTATTATACTAATTTCTTCGCATCAGTTTTCTTGTGTATCGATGAGTTGATGCTGCATTCATGCCCTTGCAATCTGAACTTCTATATTTGATCCCTGTTTGAATTTCTGCATTAATTTCTACTTAAGTATCAATTTCGGCACATTAGCTTTTATTGTCTATGTATCAAGTCTGCTGCCATTTCTGTGTGTAATTCTCCAGTTAAGATTAAGCATTGAGTCGGATTAAGATTGAACATACCTAGAAGTGACTTTATGTACTTGAATTCAGCTTCATTTTGCATGTGGATATGCTTGAATCGTGATCTCTATTGCTGCAATTAGTTCAATCCTAAATTCCTGCTTCAACTTTGGTTGTTTCTGATTTTGTTGTGCTATTCACATAAGTTTTCTTTTTGCGTACCAAGTGTTGGTTGCATGCATTTTGTATCAAGTGGATGTTTCGGTTTGAATGTTGTAGATCCTGAAGCTCCATCTAATTTGCGGTGGCATTTTGCAATTGAAATCAGATTTGTTAGTTTCCAAAATTGCTTTAGTGCCTTGATTGAGTTTTCCATTGATTGAGTTAACCATTGTTACCGCTTGTTTAGTTCATTGGCTATTTTCCTTCTCTTTTCTTTGTGTTTTCATTTCCAAATTGCAACCCAAAACCCAGATTTAATTTGAAACCCGAAATTCACAAACGACACCTAAATACAAGCGCGAATCAAACACAACCTCGACTAGTCCCTTGGAAAAAATACGACCTGTGGCCCCTTTACTACGTTTTCATATTCTTGATTGCAAAAAGGGTTTCCAGCATTTTATTTATAAATATCTAAATTTGAGACCCACATTCGTGACAATCTATTTTGGGTCTACCAAATTTTTGGCGCCGTTGCCGGGGAAGCAACTAGTTGATTTGTTTGATTTTTGCTTGTATGCTTTTGGATTTTTGTTGCTTATTCTTTTGTATACGGTTGCTGCCATTTTTCTTTCTTGTTTTGTGACAGGTTTGAAAGATCAAAATGTTTTTACCAGAGGACTATTCACAGCTCAAAGATGCACTGGTGGGGTTAAAAAATGTGTTTAAGCACTGGAATTCCCAACTAACACCCAACAGTGATTCATCTACTTACCAGCAGCCGTGTCCACAATTTCAGCAATCACATTCGAATTTTCAACGACCCAATCAGTTTTTTCAGCAACCATTACAACAATTTGAGCAACCACACCAATTCCAACAATTTCAACCAGATTTTCAGCCAAGTCAGAATTTTCAGAATGGGCAGCCACTATTCCAAGATTTTCAGCCCCAAATACAGCAATTCCAGCCACCACAACAATTCCAACAATTTCGACAAGAATTTCAGCATTTTAACCTAAATTTCCAGCAGCCTTTTGCAAGTTTTCAGCATGGACATAATCAATTTCAACCTCAATTCCAGCCATATCAACAAGGGCAGCAAGATTGTCAATCGTTTCAAACATTTCCACCTTAAAACCAACTATTTTTCTAGTCCACACAGCTCATTAATCAGAATTTTCAGCAACAAAACCAGAATTTCCAGCCCACTCAATTTGAGTGTTCACCACCACAATTTCAACCTCAAATCCAAGAATTCCAGGGCTACAATTTTCAGCCACCTCCACCAACTTGTGAACCAAATTTTCAGCAATTTGATCAGTCTATTCAACCATTTTATCAACCCCCACAATCTCAATTTCAACAAATGTTTCAACAAGGAATTCAAAACCTCGGAAGGCAAATGGAACAAGTGGCTAGTGATTTGAATCAGATAAAAACCCAAAGATCAGATCAATTATCTTCTCAAGCTGCTTTTAATTCTGAGAGCTACGGAGTTGAGTTTATATCAGTTCAAGGTGACCCTAGTACATGGCCAAGTCCTTCTTCAAGTGATCTTAGAATTTTAGAAGAGGAAGAAGAAGAAGTAATCATCAAATATTGGGCACCTACAGCATGCATCCCTCCGGAGATTCCTATTCAAAATCCATTTCCAAATTTTTCAGCTCAAAAAGAAGAAATTGAAGCTCCACAGGACCATTTTAGACTTTTAATTTGTGATGATAGTGATATTGATGGCCCTAATTTTTCTAATGTTGTTGTTGCAGATATTACAGAAGAAGAATGCATAGGAGATGATTTCATAGGTGTAGGGGATTGCACTAAGCCCCAGGGACCACCACAGTTGACTGGTACATTAGAAGATTCAAAGGATAAACCAGAAAGTGTAGGGACTGCATGGTGGAAGCAAGCACCCAAGGATCACCTGCTTTAGTTGAGTGTCCACCAGAGTTTGAGGCTGAAGAGGAGCAGGTACATGACCAGGAGGAGGCCATGGATACATCTACTCTTGTAGAACCTCCAGGTATTCTCCAGCACGCTCAGGTAAGTATTTCTCCTCTTTGTTCAGAAAAATTCAGCGAGGTACCTAGTGCTGACCTTATTGATTCTGATGAATTTATTGATATACCTTGTGTAGAGATTGTTTGTGAAAATCCAATAGAGGTACCAAATATTGATTTCCTTGGTCATCATGCATTACTTGATACATCTCTTGCAAATATGGATTGTGAAATAATTTTAGAGGCACCTATAATTGATGTTGTTTGTTATGATGAATATCTTAATACATCTTTTGTGGATATGGATAGTGAAAATTTTTTAGAAGTGTCTGAAATGGATGTTATTTATTTTGATGAATCTCTTGCTATATCTTATGCTGAGGTTGAATGTGAGAAACTTATGGAAATATCTGAGATTGATTTGATTGGCTATGACATATTACTTGATACACCCTTGATGGAAAATAATTGTGAAATTTCTATTGATGTGCTAGAAATTGATTTCTTTATTTGTGATGAGTATCTGGATGAAAATTTTGTAGGAAATAATTTTGAAAATTTCATTGAGGTACCAGAATTTGATTTAATTGGATATGATGCAGTTTTGGATTCATTTCATGCAGAGACTGATATTATTTTATTTCTTTCTGACCCTGAATGCTTGAGAGAGGTATTACATTGTTTTGCGTCCAGAAGACTTCAGGAGTGGGTGCTCCAATTGAACAAACTCCAGCCTCCTGGAAGGACTTCTGAAAAGCATCAAGAAGGAGGAGAAGATCTTACTTTAATTCGAAACACTCCATTCCTTCAATGGATTTTGCACCTGAATCGCCTTAGGCCACCAGAGCAATTTTTTGTGAAGTTCAAGTGTGGGGGAGTCCTAGCTCTCCCAGCCACCCAGACTCCTCCACTACCACGATGGAGGCTACTTTTGGATAGATTCCGTCCACCAGAATAAAAAGGGAGATTGTTCTTTCTTATATTTTCTTTTATTGCATGTTTCATTTTTATGCTTTCTAGAAGTAGAATTTTCTTTTAAATTGAGTCCTTGTCAATAAATGCACGTTAGTTCTTTTAGCACTTTTTCTTGCATGAGTAGAAATAAAAGTATCCCTCTAGGTTATCTCCATAGCATTTTAGAGTCTTTTGAAAATAAATTAAATTTGGTTGTTAAAACTTAGGGTTTGAGCTAATGGATGAAATCTTGGATGCTTGAGTACTACTTGCTTCAGATTCTTAATTGAAGACTTGGGAGGAATTATTTTTACCTAGTGAGAATTAGCCTTATTTTTTGTGACACACCTATGTTATTGTACTATAGAACTTGCTTAGGTTCTTTCAAAATCATATTTCAATGATTGGATCACATCTATAGAGGCTAATCCATTTATTTCCTTTCCACATCAATTTTTAGCAATAATCATGTTCATTCCATTTTTCTTTACTTATTTCCTACTCTTACCCTCACTTTTCTTTGGACTTGTTGTTTGAGATGTTTCTTAATGTTATTTTGCCCGAGACGGACAAAGATTTAAGTGTGGGGGAGTTACTACAGTTTTGGAATTATTTTGGAGCAAGGATGCATTTCATGTCAAAAAGAAATTTTTTTTTTTGCCAAGTTGAAGCCAAAAGGTGTCAAGTGAGTGAGTTTGAATTCCAAAAATGAGAGAAAGATGAAAGCAATTGGAGATCTAAATTCCCTATCATACTTTGAAGATTCAAGTGGCAAGCAATGGAAAAATTTGAAGAAAAGAAAAAAAATGGCACACCAACAAAGAAAAAAATTTTCTGTGCCATTACAAAAAAAAAAAAGAGTAATCTGCTAGTTGGAGCTGCCACCTTTTTGTGCCAAGTGAGGATGATGCTATGAAGGTGTTTCGTCCACTCTTCTACAATCTGAAATTGCAGCTGCGTGATCTGAATTGAAACCAATGTAGAATTCGGTGCCAAGTTGAGTTCAGCTGAAGAAGAAAAGAAAAAAATTTCAATAGAAATGCTATGAAGGTAGTTTGTGCCAACTTGCGAATTGCTGATCAGTTGATGGAGATCAAGAAGTTAGTCAGCCTGATGACAGAAAAAAAATCTGTGCTAAGTGAAGAAGGAAGTAGCACGCAAGTGGGAAATTGGTGTAGGAAGTTTGGAAGTCAATCAAAATCAGAAACAATCTGCACAAGCAATTTGCAGCTGAACACAATCTGAAATTGCAGCTGATTGCAGTTGAAATCTGTATCAGATTGTATCAAACAGAAATGCAAATTGGGAACATCATGTTAAAATCTGAATCGAAGGCTGTAAAGCTGTGCAGCAGCTGAACATAAGCTGTAAAATCTGAAACTTAAGCAGGAATTCTGAGCTGGTAAAGGAAAAATCTGAACACACTGCTGTTAAGTCTGAATACAAGCTGGAAAAATCTGTGCCAAAAGCCAATTGAAGCTGTTCAGCCACCCTGATTTCAGCTGATTGAAGCTGTTTTTACTATAGAAATCAGAAACAGCTTGGATCAATGCTAGAGGCATAAATTCAATGCCTGAAATGCATCGAAACTAAAAATTGGAAGTGAAACAGTTTTGTATAAGGATTGAAAGTTTCACAGGCCATCGAAATTTGAACGCAGCAGGTTAGTGAATTATGCTAGGAATTCTGATCAGAGCAGAAAAGAAGGTGCAGTGGTTGGAACAATTGCAGTGCAGTGAAAAGAAACAAGTGGCACAAAGATAGTTCACAATAATCAGTGAAGATATTCTCATCCAAATTGAAAATTGCTCCATACATTCTGATTCACTAGAGAGGAGAAAGAAAAGAAAACAAAAATCAGAAAGAGAAGAGAAAGAAATCAATTGGCACCAAAATGGAAAATGGCAAATGAGATCAAAAGGGTTTTCTTCATCCAAATCAAAGGAATTATTCAATTTGACTTCGCCACACTTTTTGATATCATAGAGGACTGAAAGAGGGGCAAACACATTGGAAACATACTTGAGCACCAAGTCTTCCACTTTATCAATTTTCCATTTTCTTAGCTTTTATTCCATTTCTCACCATTTTTCATGTTTTCATTGTTTTTATAGTGTTGATCCTAATCATGAATAATGGTGGGAATTAGATAATAAGCAAGTCTATGGTAGTGCAAGAAGCATATGTGTTTGAGTGAGCTCCACTTCCATCATCAACTTAGGACTTAAGGAGAGAGCCACCAAAACTTCCCATGAAAGGCTAGTGATTTGAATTCATCTCAATGACTCATGATCGATGAAAAGGCTAAGTTGTTAATTTAAGGACAAGATACTAATCCATAGAGCTTAGATTTTTGAGAATTGACGATCCTAGGTAATTTCTTTTCAATTGCTTCTAATTATGCTTAAGAAAATATAGGGGATACATATTTAGTTGTTTCGCGAGACGCTCAAGATTAAGTGTGGGGGAGTTGATAAGCACCATTTTACTGATTATTTTAATTGTTAAAATCCATGTTTGACCCATGTTTTACTTGCTTAATTATGATTTTACCCTAGGTTTTAGGATTTCCTCTTATTTTGGACTTAATTGCAAATTTGCACATTTTTGGATTATTTGGCCACTAATTTTCTGATATATTTTTGTAGGCATGAAAGGATCCTGGACCTAGGGCATACTGGATCAAACTTGAGTCGGAAGTGGAACCGGATCGAATTATCAAGCTTACGATTAATCCGGGCCGTCCGATTCAAGAGCGGCTAGATCTGAGCCATCCGGGACCATCTGAAGCAATCCGAGCTAGGGCTAGGGTTGATCAAGCACCCTGATCAAGATCTGAAGGTTTCATTCCAATCAGAGCAAGATCAGTCGTTGGATCAAGCTTGGAGGGCTCTAGATCATCCATTCAAAGATTAGGTTGATCTGGACCATCCGTTACACATCTGGAGGATCCAAGCTACCACGAGGCAGATCCTGACCCCAGATCATCATCATCAAAGTTTGGCTCAAATCAGAGCAAGATCAGCCGTTGGATCTCCTCCGATCAATCTGGGCCGTCCATTGATAAGTATTTAATCAAAACGCAGCAGCCTTCTTCCCTGTCGCGTCTCCGCCATTTCTTCTTCTTCCTCGTTTTGTTCTTAGCATTTTCTTCCGCAGTTCTTCAATCCAAGGGGCGCGACCCCTTAATTCTTCATCTGGATCAAGATTTGGATCGCTGGAGGATAGTTTTGTTGGAGATTTTAGCTCGAATTCGCGCCGGACAGAGCTGTTTGAGGGTTTCGGCAGCTCTGTGGTCTGATCACTTGGATCGCTTCCACAAGCCATTTCCGACCATCTGAGCTGCTTGTAGGGGTTCTCAGGTGAGCTCAGAGGATCGTCAAATCTTCATCGCCATCCCATCCTTTGAGATCGAAGGGATTCGGATTGGATTTCCCCAACTGTGTAGTTTGAGCAGAGTTTACCAAGCGGAGCTATTTTCCAGTGAATTGCTGAGCTTAGGGGTTCGAGGCCAGCCTTTGCGTGACGAACAAAGAAATCTTGAGTCAGGGAGGATTGAGGAGTAGTTTAACTAGCTAATTTCATTGTTTCTAGTTGTAATTTTCGAATTCTGCACTTGGTTTAATTTCTGTCTTGGTTTCAGATTCGTTAACTTCGTTAATGCAATTGTTCTAGCTTAAATTAGGTTTAATTCCTGCAAGTAGTTAGCTAATTAACTTGTTTAGTGAACGATAGTTTGTAATTTTAGTTTAATTCTCGTTTAATTGTTGCGTTTCAGTATTACTAGTTGCGTGCCAAATTCTTTTCTTCCCCTGCTCTGCGTATCAGATTTAATCAGCTTTTCAGTTTCAGTTTTAGTCTTGCAACGTGTCAGTTTAAAGTTTCTTAAGTCATGTTAATCAATCACTGGCTCTTCTGAATTTTATTTGGCCACTAGAATTTGTGTACTTGATCCTAGTTGTTTGATGTTTTCGAATTTGATTAGAAATTGCAATTTCTGCACACTGTTCTGCATTAAATATTTCTGAGTTGACCTGCTTTGTGTTTCTGAATTTTCTTCCTTCAGTCTTGTGCATTACTTACTGGTAGTGTCGAATTATCAGCTGATTTGTCTAGTTTAATCTCAATTGCTACTTGTTTTTGAATTCAGATGCAGACTGAATTTCAGCCTGCAGTTTTGCTCCAAAGCACTTCATTTCTGCAACTACAAGTTTATTTCAGCAGCTCTAAGTTGTAACTGCCTAAGTTTGTATCAGTGAAGCCTTGCATTAGAATTCCCTTGCATTTGACTTTAGTTGTTTGTTTGGTTTCAACATCCCCATCGATTTTCAGAAATGCCACACTACATTCCTGCATTTCTGCATTCTTGCTTTTGCATTCGAATTGTTACAACATTCATGAACTGTTTCTGCCAAAAGCATGGATTGTCTCTGAGCTTATTATACTAATTTCTTAGCATCAGTTTTCTTGTGTATCGATGAGTTGATGCTGCATTCATGCCCTTGCAATCTGAACTTCTATATTTGATCCCTGTTTGAATTTCTGCATTAATTTCTGCTTAAGTATCAATTTCGGCACATTAGCTTTTATTGTCTATGTATCAAGTCTGCTGCCATTTCTGTGTGTAATTCTCCAGTTAAGTTTAAGCATTGAGTCGGATTAAGATTGAACATACCTAGAAGTGACTTTATGTACTTGAATTCAGCTTCATTTTGCATGTGGATATGCTTGAATCGTGATCTCTATTGCCGCAATTAGTTCAATCCTAAATTCTGCTTCAACTTTGGTTGTTTCTGATTTTGTTGTGCTATTCATGCGTATCAGTTGTATATCTGCCCTTGTATCAAGCAACCAATCAAAATTGCACTTAGCTTTAGATTTTGGCACATAAGTTTTCTTTTTGCGTACCAAGTGTTGGTTGCATGCATTTTGTATCAAGTGGATGTTTCGGTTTGAATGTTGTAGATCCTGAAGCTCTATCTAATTTGCGGTGCCATTTTGCAATTGAAATCAGATTTGTTAGTTTTCAAAATTGCTTTAGTGCCTTGATTGAGTTTTCCATTGATTGAGTTAACCATTGTTACCGCTTGTTTAGTTCATTGGCTATTTTCCTTCTCTTTTCTTTGTGTTTTCATTTCCAAATTGCAACCCAAAACCCAGATTTAATTTGAAACCCGAAATTCACAAACGACACCTAAATACAAGCGCGAATCAAACACAACCTCGACTAGTCCCTTGTAAAAAATATGACCTGTGGCCCCTTTACTACGTTTTCATATTCTTGATTGCAAAAAGGGTTTCCAGCATTCATTTATATTTAAATCTGATGAGCCCACACTTTCGTGACAATTTAATCTAGTATATTTGGGTTCACCTGGTATCCCTTGAACAGTGGTGACAAATGTGAGATCGCTCTGTCTAACTATGTTATTATGGAATTCTGCACACAATGATGTGTTAATGGAATGAGTGTAAAACACTAGATTGTCTAGTTAATAAAAATTTATAACATTCATGGCTAAAGGACAGGATTAGGTGAAGAAGTGTCTATTTAGATAGCTAGTTTTGATCGGCTTATAAGTTGTTCGAGCAAACTTATTACAAAGTTCTAGAGTCGGGAACCTAGGGTCGGGACTCGGTTCGGTACCAGGGTTCGCTTGGTTTGCTCGGCATTTTCTAAGTTAAGAAGGATGCATTTATAAGGAATGAATTAAGAAAAAAAATTCTAAAAGGAATGAATTAAGAAAATAATTCTAGATGCAAAAAAATCATACCGGGGAGGCATGGTTGAGATTGAGGAAGCACAAGTGTCACTTGATCTCCTTGGAAGGAAGGAAGTGATGAAGGGGGATGGTATTTGCTGTGGGAAGAAGAAAGGATTCGGATGCCTTTTTATAGGCAGGTCATTAGGGGCGCCCGGGATCTCCCGGGCGCCCGGGAGCTTCCGGGCGCCCGGGAGCTTCCGGGCGCCCGGGAGCTTCCGGGCGCCCGGGAGCTTCCGGGCGCCCGGGAGCTTCCGGGCGCCCGGGACAGTGCCTACTGCCTTTGGCAGTGACTTAGGATGTTGGGGGAGTGACTTAGTATGTTGGGGGCGCCCTGAACGGCCCGGGCGCCCCGGTCAGGCTGGTCTTTGCAGCTTTTGCTGCTTTGACTGATGTGGGGGCGCCCGCGAGGTTTGGGGCGCCCTGGTCAAGGGACAAGGCAGCTTTTTGCTTTGAGAGGAGTGAAAGTAATCGGGGGGGGGGGGGGCGCCCGAGGAGTCACGGGCGCCCGGATGGAGTATTGATTGGAAGTTTTGTTGTCTTGTCATCGTTTGACCATGGTTTGAAATGATTTGACTATGGTTTGACTACTTTGACCATGGTTTGACTGCTTTGACCATGGTTTGACTTATTGTTAGGTCAATGCCTTTCTAAGCTAAAACAACAATGCAGTTATGAATTCTGATTAAGTTAAGTTTACTGTCTCACCTAATCTAGGGTTATCAATCATGTTAGCCTTACAGGTTTTGTGAGACAGGTTTTGATAAGTAAAGTTATTTTGATAAATAATGCTTTATTTGAGAAATTTAAATTAATTTTGAAAACAATTGAATTTATTTTGAAAAGAATGTTTAAGTCTATACATAACTGAAAATTTATGTTAGATTTAAATTTTGCAAAGAATGATTTGAATTTGAATTTTAGAGATTGACTTCCAGGTCTTGGCGAGGCACTAGGCCTTCTTTGGTTGTAGCCTTATTGGATCATCAACTCTTTCCTTGACAAAGCCTTTCAATGAAATTTCATTTTCAAGATTATTCTTTGAAAAATTCTGGTCTTACTAGTTTGGGTCTTGGATCGGTAGCTTCGGCTAGTTTCACCAGTCTAAAGAGACCAAGTATACTTGATCTTATTAGAATTGGTTTCCCTAACGTACTATCATCTCACCTCCTCCCAATACTATGTTGTCAATTTTCAGTTAAGTTGGTTTGGTCCTTAAACTAATCATTCCTAAGTCTAAGCATGGTAAATTGCAGAAATTAAATAAACAATCAATTATGCAAATTGCAAGCAAGAATTGAATTTTATCTAATAATAAATATTCTTTTCAATTTGGCTCCCCCTGGACTAAAGCCATGATAATGGTCTGGCAAGATGTGAATCTTGTCCTTGGGGATCCAATATTGATTCGATCCAGTTTGTTTGATCAGGCATAGTTTTGGTACCCATGCCTGAACTTTAGATCTGGACTGGTTCAGTACAGCAAAGTAGGATCTTTGTCGAGACTTGGTTCTATAGCCTAGTCCGGATCGATTTAGAACCGATTTCTGTTTTCCAAGGATCATGTCAAGACCCTTGGAACCAGAGGTAAATCGTTCTAAAGCTGATCTAAGGTCCTTAACCTGAGTTTTCAGGGAGGAGTTCTCTTTCTCAAGTTTTTCAACTTGAGTAAAGATTCCTTCCTGAACTTTCTCGGTTAAGGGTCTAGAGGCAGCTCCCTCTTTCAGGAGTTTTACTTCCTGTCGGAGGGATTCGACTCGGAGTTTGGCTTTCGCTAAATCTCGAGAAAGATAAGAGATTAATTCATTTAATTGACTTCTAGTAAAACCACTTACCTTGATTTCGCCGTCTTTTGAAAATGTCAGTCTGCCATCGTCCTGTTCTGATTCTGACTCGGACTCGACTTCTTCTGAAGCGGTTAGTGCGAGTAGGTTTGATTGTGGGACCTTTTCTTCTTCTTCGGAGGAGGACTCGTCCCATGTTGCTTGAAGTGCCTTTTTTCCTTCTATTCTTCTTAGTCTCCTTTAGATTCGGACACTCCGTCTTGTAGTGACCCTTTTTCTTGCACTCGTAGCAGGTCACGTTGGGCTTGTTCTTTTCATTTGCTGGTTCAGCCAGTTCATCCTTTCTTCGGCTGGATTTCCTTTTGTTGGTTTGGTTCTTTAACTCCTTGTAGTAATTTCGGGCTAGTCGGACCAGCTTAGGTCGATCTCCTTCTTCGTCTTCTGAGTCTGAGTCTGAGTTAGACTCGGGTTCAGGTTGAGGCTTCTTCTTGTTCGTCCTTTCAGTTTTTCCTGCAACAATGGCAATACCTTTCTCGGCCACATTGCAGTTAGTCTATTCATCTAATTCTAATTCAGAGAACAATTCATCTAATTTAATTTTTGAAAGGTCCCTTGAAACCTTGTATGCATCTACCATAGATCCCCACAAGGTATTTCTCGGGAAAACATTTAAAGCATACCTTATTAGGTCACGGTTTTCTACCTTGTGACCGATGGTGTGTAGTCCGTTCATTAGTTCTTGAATTCAGGCGTGGAGTTGAGCTGCTATTTCGTTGTCCATCATTTTGATCGTATACAGCTTGTTCAGTAGGAGATCTCTCTTGCTGATTCGAGTGTTTGATGTTCCTTCGTGCAGCTCGATCAATTTCCCCCACAACTCCTTGGCACTGTTGAATGGACCCACCCTGTTCAGCTCCTCTTTTGTCAAGCCGCATTGGAGGGTCTGGGTCGCCTTTGCGTCAGCTTCAATCTTCCGTTTCAGAGCGGTGTCCCACTCTGTGTAGGTTTGAGGTACTCCTTCAGCAGTTTTTGGAATCTCCAGTCCGGACTGGATGATTATCCACATGTCCACCTGAGTTTTCAGGTGGACCTCCATTCTGCTCTTCCAGTAGGAGAAATCTTCCCCACTGAAGAGAGGTGGTCTTGCAGTGCTGAATTCTTCTTGCATGGCCATTTTTATCTGAAAAAAAGTAATACCAAAAAAATATCCCAAGACTTGGTCTTGGATTAGTAGTGCTGGATAAAGAGAGATAATTATCGAGGGGTGTTGCACCAACCTCGATTAATGAGAAAAATTTCTAAAAAAATATTAAACAAAGAATCGTAAAAATCTGAAAAAATTCTCAAATTGGTGGTTGTACCAAATTTGAGCTTCCTCGCTCTGATACCACTTGTTGGATCGAGAGAAACGATAGAGGGGGGGGGGTGAATATCGTAAAACGTTCGGATTAATAGTTAGAGAAATTACGCAGCGGAAATGTAAAATAAACACACGCAAACACCAAGTTTTTTACTTGGTTCGGAGTCGCAGTCGGCTCCTATTCCAAGGCCCACGGTCGTTGACCGTTTTTTGCGGGCAATTCTATATGTTCGCAAAAACAGTTTACAAAGTTGAATTACAAAATTAGTGCAGTAAACTTTACAAATAACTCTTCTTTACCGACGTCCGATGTAGATAGTATTTTCGGAGCAGAGGGACGTCGTCGGCGCTTGAATCTCGAGTCAGGAGGTTTTCGGAGCAGAGTACTGGAGTAGAAGGGAGTGAATTCGTTGGAAATATTGATGTCTTGAAGCCTTGGGGTCGAGGGCCTATTTATAGCCCCTGGGGGCGCCCGGGACGTCGGGGGCGCCCCCCACGTGTCAGCTGATCCGAGTTCTTCTCGGTCAGCTCTGATCCCTTCAAACTCGGGATCAGATCTTGACTGGGGCGCCCAGGACGCTGGGGGCGCCCGCGTTGATCGGGTCAGGCTCTTATCCTGTTGGCTTTTCGTTGGCTTGCTTCGTTAGCTTGAGTTAGGGGCGCCCGGGACGCTGGGGGCGCCCGGGACGCTGGGGGCACCCGGGAGCATGGGGGGTGCCCGGGAGCACGGGGGCGCCCCGCCCATAAGCTGTCGAAGCACTCCTTTTGCTTTGTGTGTTTTGTGTTCACCTTGGGGGCGCCCGGGACACTCCGGGCGCCCTGGTCAGCTGCTGCCTCACTCCTTTGAGGCTCTCTGAGCTGCAGACACTCGTTCCTTCGGTCCTGCATCCAGGGTTAGTCCAAAGCAAGTACAAAGCAATAGAGTATTAGTTTATACAGCCTTAGCTGTCTTGGTTCTGACTTTGGGCCTTCCAAATGGAGCCCTAGGTCGAACCGACGCCTACTGTTCCCTCGACGGGGAACGCGTCCTCACCTACTCCTCTCGGGAGAATGTACCTGATGCCAACCGGCTCCTCCGGTTGGACTTTTGCCCAGCAGTCCTTCGTCGGGTGCCTAGCTGTCCTTCGGCAGGTCTACAGTACCAAGCTGTCCTTCGCTAGGGCTTCAGTACCAAGCTGTCCTTCGCCTGGTGCCTAGCTGTCCTTCGCTAGGGCTTTAGTACCAAGCTGTCCTTCGCCTGGTGCCTAGCTGTCCTTCGCTAGGGCTTTAGTATCCTGACATTCCTTCGTCAGGTGCCTAGCTGTCCTTCGCTACGGCTTTAGTATCCTGGCATTCCTTCGTCAGGTGCCTAGCAGTCCTTTGCTAGGGCTTTGCCTGCATACTTGAGTAACATGTTAGATAAACATTATACCTTAACTTTTGAACCCTTTTGCTATTATCAAAACATAGGTTCGACTTGGGTGCATTCTGCACCAACACACTCTGCTAGATGGTCACGAAACTCTTGGCTAAGGTATTCACCACCTCGATCTGATCGAAGCATCTTAATACTCTTGCCAAGTTGGTTTTGTACTTCACTCTTGAATTTTTTGAACTTTTTAAAGGATTCCGACTTGTGTTTCATTAGATACACATAGCCGTATCTACTGACATCATCAGTAAAAGTGATGAAGTACTGATAGCCTCCTCTAGCTGCGACATTAAATGGGCCACATACATCAGTATGTATGAGTCCTAACAAGTCTGTCGCTCTTTCATCGTGTCCATTAAATGGAGTCTTGACCATCTTGCCTAGAAGACAAGATTCACATGTCTCATATGATTCAAAAGTAATCCATTCTTATAGAGTTGGGATATGTGAATCTCATTTATATGACCTAAGCGACAATGCCAGAGATACGTTTGGTTCAAATCATTTGGTTTGAATCGTTTGATATTTATGTTATAGATTGGGTTTTCTAAGTCTAGAACATAGAGTTCATTCATAAGTGACGCACTATAATAGAACATGCCATTTAACATTATAGAACAACATTTATCGTTTATGATAAATGAAAAGTCTTTCTTGTCCAAACAAGATACAGAAATTATGTTCTTAGTTAGTGCAAGTACATAAAAACACTCCTCTAGTTCTAAGATAAGCCCAGTAGGCAAGACAAGGAACATGTTCCTACAACTATAGCAGTAACTCTTGCGTCATTGCCTACTCGTAGGTCCACTTCACCCTTTGTCAACGATTTAGATCTTTGAAGGCTCTGCACATTAGTACAAATGTGAGATGCACAATTGGTATCTAATACCCATGAAGAGGAAATAGATAGATTGACTTCTATAACAAAAATACTTGAGGCAGAAGTCTCACTTCTTTTCTTCTTTACTTCCTAGTTTGTAATTCCGCTTCCAATGTCTAGTATCACCACAGTGGAAGCAGGTCCCTTCCTTAGGCACCCCGCCTTTGGCCTTTTGTGCAGTAGAGTTGGGCTTGCCTTTGGCTTGGGTCTTACCCTTGCCCTTAGGCTTCCATTTGTCTTTGCCCTTCTGTACCATCAGTACATTACTGGTCTTAGTTTTCTTGAGATTGGGTTGAGCAGTTCTTAACAGGCTGAGCATCTTAGGCAATGATTTGTTAATTTCATTCATGTTATAGTTCATGACAAATTGATTGTACCCTTCCGACAATGATTGAATGATAAGGTCCGAGGCCAATTCGTGACCTAGTGGAAATCCTAGTCTTTCAAGGTTCTCGACATACCCAATTATCTTGAGTACGTGAGCTCCTACGGGAGTTCCTTCTTGCATCTTGCATGCAAATAGGGCCTTAGACATCTCAAACCGCTCGTGCCTAGCTTGCCCTTGATATAGTTATTTTAAGTGCTCAACCATATCATGTACATCCATGTTCTCATGTTGCTTCTGAAGCTCAAAGTTCATGGTGACAAGCATGAGACATGATACATCAAGTGCATCATCCTGATGCTTCTTGTAAGCATCCTTTTCGACGCGAGTGGCAGTAGTGATAGGTGCTTCTGGAAGAGGTTGCTCTAGGACGTACAGTTTTCGTTCTTGTTTGAGGACGATTCTCAAGTTTCTGTACCAGTCCAGAAAATTAGCTCCATTGAGCTTATCCTTCTCAAGGATGGATAGCAGAGAGAGAGTATTTGACGTGTTAGACGATATGGTGATCTACAACAGTAAAATATGCAGAAATAAGTATCATATCTAGATCATTTAATTAGGTCATTAATTAAATGACACTCTCACTGAATTGTAGAGCTTTGGTACGAGCTAGTCATGGATGTAGGCAAACTCAATTTACCCACACTACTAGCTCCAAACCAAATAACGACTACATTTATGTGGGACAAGATCCATATTCACCCAAGACTTAGTATAATTAGGTAGGTAATATTTTACCAATTACATCTTATGCAACTCTTGGAAACAAAGGGTCATGATTCACATTATACATCATCTTGAGTTAACTTTGGCTAATCGCCCAAGACTTTATATAATTGTTCTTTTACCCAATTTTCCCAACTTTTGGGATATGCCTCTAAGTTTCTCAATCCAATTGAGGTGACTTAGTTAAGTCTCACCAAAAGTTCGATAGCGGGACATCATAATTGTCCTCTCGCACTCTACCAAGATAAAATATGTCGCTTTCCTTTGGCAAACCCAACAACAAATGATCGAGGTAGTTTATGAGTACCAAACTTTGGTAAGCATATCGAGTTGACTTAATTAAGATAAATGTTTATCTAATCATGCATCACATACACACATTGCATATATCAACATATAAGCGGTAAAATGTGACATGATTATGACCCGTATACTACGATCTTCTCAAGCCAATGAGAAAATCGATGGTCAACCTAGGGATAACATCTTCTCCAAGTGCATCCTTCGATCGTCATGCGTCGTCAGCTTCCTTCTTGTAACTTCATTCTTCAATGGACATTCCACTCCTCATTTTGTACGTTACAAATTAGGAAAATTCAAGTTACATTCGAATCTAAATCTATTTTATAACTAGAAAAATAGAGATAAAGCACGACACGTATGTCGTATTATGAATTACATTACAACATACACACACACACACATATACATCCAATCATATTGGGGTTAATGCCATAACCATGCACCATGCCATCAATCACACACAATAGATTTAGGATATCAATTTTTATTATGATTGTAAAATGCTCATGAGCCGAAACCATAGGTTATACAATTTGTTGAGTACAATTGGACCATAACACACTTTCATATTCATATGATAATGCTATGGACTTTTAGTTTGATCAACACAAACTTTTGTATCTCAACAAATGCTCATACATTACATAATCCATAACAAAATTATGTCCTACTTCTATATCACATATAAAAGTTTATCTAAACTTTGCATGATCTTTCACAAGTGGCTCTGATACCACTGTAGGATTTTATAGGCAAAAATATTCAAAAAATCACAGTGAAAATAAGAGATTCCATGTGCGATCCATGCGAAAGAAAACTCATACAAAGTTAATTTATAAATTCCTATCATATAGGTATACCTTTGGCGCGTGCCCTTCGCTTATCCCGCTTGTCCGAGGTATGCCGGATCTCTTGCACGTTCAAGTGTCCGTGCCTCTATGCGTATCCACACGAACACGATCTCTCAAGCTTTGGAGAAGAATCATCTTTGTGGTGCTAGCCACAAGAGGAGATTTACAAAGCAAGAAGGCGAGGGAGAAGAGAGATTTTGGCCAAGAGAAGGAAGGGAAGGAAGAATGATAAGTTCTTCATCCAAATGACAAGAAAAACTCTTTTATACTCATCCCATTAATATGAAGTGTTTTTGTCACTTTAGCTTCCCTCCATGAATGCTAATAAAAACCCACTTAGAGCACATTTCCTCATGTGACTCTTCAACTTCTCTTCATCCAATGAAGAGAAACTTTTTATCTTCCATTATTATTAATTTATTAAACATTTTAATAAATTAATATCTCATTCAAATGTGGTTGAGTCTAATCTAAATGAGTCAAACTCAAATTAGATCTCAATCCCATAATCCAATTGGATTCACTTGAGTCTAACTCAATTAATCTAATTCGGATCAAATCTTAGTCAAACTAAAATTAATTAATCTCCGAAGCATCGTGTCCTTAGTGTGTGACCCAATAGGTTCTTGTAACGTTGGCAATATGTCTAAACTGCTTTAGACACATAAGCAATGAGCGACATCTAGCAATGCCTCATTGCTACCCAACTGACGAGAAAATCGAGATCGACTTAACCTCCGTGACTATGACAATATATGACCTTGTCATTCCATCTTCGATATCTAGATTGATCAATAAGGCATAGACCGTGTCATCCTCGATTAATCTTTGTGTTTCTTGATCCCCGAGTAGACTCACTCAAACAAATGAGTTCAATATCTCATATTGACTTATTTGAGCATGACCATGCGTTTTAGTATTCTTACTCGATCAAGGGGCCCACAGATATCACTCCCGTCATATGGGAGAGATAGATCTCATCTATATCACTCACATCTCTTCGCATAATTCATTACATACCCAATGATCACCTTTATAGTCCACCCTGTTACGGGTGGCATTTGCGATACCAAAGTACATAACTCCTTATGTAAGGAACCGTAGTGACTTCAGGTCTAAGGACTATTCATACTAATAGTCACATGAGAAAGTTTATGACACTCATATGACAATCTATGAAACTTTCTCATGGCGAGTCAATTCAGTACACATTCTCTAATGTATACCCATGTATCAACTTGGTATCATATATCCATGACTTGTGAGATCAAGTCATCAATTGACCTACATGCTAGTCTCTATGCATTAATATTATCCTTGAATATTAATGTTTGACTAGGAATGGTTTAGTATAGTGTTCTTTGCATCATCTCACTATCGATTCAACCAATCGATATAATGTAGATAAGAACCTACTACCTAAGAATATTATTATACTTAGTTATTTGACAGAAATATAAAGTATAATAACCACACATGCCTTTATAGAATATGATACAAAAAGTCCTTAATCAATCATCACATAATTGACTGTAGGGCTCCTACTAACAATATGGTTGGATTCCGAGGAGCTTTATGAGCCCATTGATGGTTTTTCATCACAATATAATTATTCTCACGTCCATTAAAAAGATTTGCACTTTCAATAAATTTACTTTCACAAATTCAATAAAGTTGATAATGCTTGTTCTTTGGGTATGTAAAATGGATAGGATGAGAGAATCCACGGAGATGCATCTATTAAATCATTGTGATAGCTAGAGGGAGGAAGGGTGAATAATGATTTACGTTGTTTGTTATGTGCTCGTCTATAATTTGTTAGTTTAGTAAAAATATAAATGAAAGATACACACAATATCTAAATTTTACGTGATTCAAAATCTTTATTTTTTATTTCATGATCTAGAATTCTAATAGTAGCACTATTATTCTTTCTCTTTATCAGACACCTTTTGGTGGTGCAGAAATTGTTAGGACCAAAAGGAATTTAGATATCTCCACAATGATATGATATTGTCCACTTTGGGCCTAAGCCCTCATAGTTTTGCTCTTGTGCTCTCCCAAAAGGCCTCATGCCAATGGAGATATCTTTTTCCTTATAAGCCTATGATCTTTCCCATGTGTTTTCGATTTGAGACTATGTTTGCAACCTTACAACCCCAACAATCCCTCCCTTAAACAAAGGACCACAAGCCCCCCTCAAGCGGAAACCCTTTTCGTTTGATGTCCGATCCTCAACCCACCAAGACTTTCTGCCCCTCGGTCCACCCGACCTGTTGATGCAGTCTGGCCCGATTGTTATTTTGATGTTGACATCGATTTAAGTTTGGTTGAGTGAATTCGGATTAAGTCCTGGTCGGGGACTGGGCATGGAGTGATTGAAATTCCGGTGAGTGAAGCCGTGTCCAGGTGAGTGAAGCCAGGTCCTAGCGAGTGAAGCTAGGTTGGATGAAATCCCGGTGAGTGAAGCCGGGTCCCGGTGAGTGAAGCCGGGTCTCGGTGAGTGAAGCCGGGTGACCGAAACCCTGGTGAGTGAAGCCATGTCCTAGCGAGTGAAGCTAGGTTGAATGAAATCCCGGTGAGTGAATCCGGGTGACCGAAACCCTGGCGAGTGAAGCCAGGTCCTAGCGAGTGAAGCTAGGTTGAATGAAATCCCGGCGAGTGAAGCCTGGTCCCGGTGAGTGAAGCTCAGTGATCGAAACCCTGGTGAGTGAAGCCAGGTCCTAGCGAGTGAAGCTAGGTTGAATGAAGTCCCGGTGAGTGAAGCTGGGCAAGGAGTCTTGGTCCGGGGGACCAGAATGAGTCAGAGAAGGCTAGGGAGTCCGTTCTCTTGACTTAGGGTTGAATTGGTCGAAGCTGGATCGGTCTGGAGACCGATCAGGGAGTTGGCACGAACTCCCTGTTGTGAATCGGTCTGGTGACTGATCCAGAGAAGTCTGATCGATCTGGTGACCGATCAGGGAGAGAACAGAAAAGTTTCTGTTTGGCTTCTGATCGTTCTGGTGAACGATCAGAAGAGGTCAGTAGCTTTGGGAGGAAACCTTGATCGGTCCTTCTGATCGATCAAAATGATGAACATTCCTCATCCTGACCGATCAGGATGGCTCCTGATCGGTCAGGGAGTGACCTGATCGGTCACCAGACCGATCAGTGCACAACCTGATCGGTCAGGTGACTGATCAGGGGCTTTGGCCTGCGGAAGCTGGAGAAAGCTCTAGCAAGGGTTGGATCGGTCCGGTGACCGATCCACGATCCCTGATCGGTCAGTGTGACCGATCATAAGAAGGTCCATGATCCTCTATTCCCAACATAGACCGATCAGGCAGGAGCCTGATCAATCAAGGCTTTCCCTGATCGGTCTGGTGACCGATCAGGGCCCTCTCTGATCGGTCTGTGGACCGATCAGTAGCTGTAACTTTAATTCAAATCCGTTGTCAGACTTTTGATCGCGTCTGTTTTTCTCTGCGTTTCCTCTGCTACCTTGCTGATATTGTTTAATATGCTTTGCTAAGTGTCTGCTAAGTGTGCAGATGATGGAGGATGACCCAAACAAAGGAGGAGGTCAACTGGAGACTTTCTCCTCGTCAGGTTTGGCTATTTTCTGTTTCCAGGTCTCAACGGCTTCTGGCGCGGCTGGCGACTGACGGAGGCTCAGCTGAAGAGGTCTTCAGTGGACTGAGTGCTCAGTGGAGTCAGTGGGTCAGGCTGTGGCTCAGTGGATGCTGGTGGAGCCTGGCGATGATGAGCAGGAGCTGGAGCTTAAGAAGAAGCGGAGATGCAGAGGAGCAAGGAGGTGAACATACATAAAAATTGAGATGAGTTTTTGCTGGTCTGTGTTTGTGCTCTCTGTATCGCTTCGAGCTAAAGTGTTCCTGCTACATACTTGTGAGCGATTTCTCTTATTGTCTCGTGAGCTTAACTTATATCATCTGGAGACTATTTGTGGAGAGGTTTCTCCACCAAGAAGGAGGTTATACTCATATCCGGTTCACCGGGGCTTGATCTGCCGACGATCAAGAGATCACCCACCTTACGGGCACGCCAAGGAGTAGGGGCAAGTTATCCCCGAACCTTGTACATCTTCTTGTTAGCGTTGGTTTTTTTTTGGTTTTCTGTTCTTCATTTCTGCTTCTGTATTGTTTCCGCTGCTGCTAACCTTTGAGTGCAGAAAACTTCAAAAAAGAAGGAATAGTTTATGTCTGGCTATATTCACCCCCCTCTAGCCATCCAAGTACCAACACGACCTACTAGGACTTCACCGCCTAGTCGCAACTAGGACTTCTCTGTCTGGTGTCTGGTCCTCTTGATCAAGATACGGGAGCCCACACATCCTTTATTCAAGGCTTAACTCACATGGTTAGATCTGGATCATGGCTCTGGCTCGTGCTTCTTCCGGCGGTTAGTCCGGTGAAGAGCGACCTGACTCTGATACCAATTGCTAGGACCGAAAGGAATTTAGGTATCTCCACAATGGTATGATATTGTCCACTTTGGGTTTAAGCCCTCATGATTTTGCTCTTGGGCTCTCCCAAAAGGCCTCATGCCAATGGAGATATCTTTTTCCTTTTAAGCCTATGATCTTTCCCATATATTTTTGATGTGGAACTATATTTGCAACATTGCAACCCCAACAGAAATCACTTACAAAACCTATTCTTACCAGCAATACAAACAATAATTCAAAGATATAATAAAAAATAGATACAAAATAAATGTAACAATTTTACAAGATTAATCTATGCTTTGCATGCTTTGTAATTGCTTTAGATTGCTCTATGAAGATCTAGAATGTAGCAGCATTCTCCCATGAACCTTCCAATAATCAATCTATCAACTACTCCACAAAACCCTCTTTTATAAGGTTTTTGATCGTGACTACAATCCACCTATTAATCAACTAATTGAACCTTCCTAGTCGACTACTTACCATCATCCAACTACCATCACCTTTACAGTCAATTATTCTATTGGAATTCAAACATTGCTCCAGCTTTATCTGTTCAATGACTCCTTCTAACTCAACATCTAGGTCATTAGTCAACTACTCTATACTTCACTAGTTGACGGGTAGCCATCAGTCGATTGTCATAATCGACTCTAAGATCTTATGTGATTGTTCACAATTAAATCAATCAAGTTCACCAATTGACTGTCAGTTAACTAGTAGTCCTATGGCAACCTACTGCCCATATCACAAATATGTTCAAATCCCAAATTTGTAATTTCATATTTATTAGTCGTCTAGTACTCCTATATCAGCCGAGTGATACCTAAGTTCCAACCATACTGAGGTTGAATCCTTACCTTGCTTAGTATCCGATTGACTTTAACCTATTATAAATTTCTTTGCCTAACATCTTATTCACTTTGACCTGTCAAATCTTTTTCATTGTCAAACATTTAATCCTCCTTGTTTGTTTGAATTTTCCTTCTCATGCTTGACATTTAGTTTTTCATAACTTGTCTGAACTTCACTCACATACCTAATATTCGATCCTCTATGACATGTTAAAGCTTGTATCATTATCAAGAGTTTAGTCAACGACGATCCATTTAGACTATGCCCTTATTAATTCTCTATTAGACTTCTAACTACAAAGTGTCCGGTTAATCATGAGCAACTTAGGCTATACTATTGCCAACTCCTTATAAACTTCTAACCGATAAGTGTCTAGGCAGCCGTAATTCACTTAGACTTATTAACATCTAACTCAATTATTAAATATATTAATCAAACATCGAAATCAAACTCGAGCATAATCAATTTTGACCGCCAACATTTTGAGTAAAAAAGCTCCCTAATACAGGAACAACTTCAAATATCAAATTATAAGGATCAGATTATATCTCTAACCGACTTTAAATATTTTCTTAGTTTTGTGATTTGAAGTTGTTTGGTTTGGTTTGTTTTAAGTCAAAAATACTACGAAGACATTCAAGGAAAAAAATAAATAGAAGGTGATACAATGCTTAAGAGCATCTCGAATGTAATGTCTTAGGCATTTTCAATGCAAGGTTTGTGAGAGGTTTATAAAATCAAAAAAAGTTGTATAAAAATGCTTGAAATATTATAGAGGTGAGGTTTGTAGTTTAAGAATAGTTGTGAAAACGAAAATCTATTTTTCTGTCTTGAAATTAATGTATTATACATGGATCTATATAACTAACTACATATTATGAATTGGACTATAAAAAAAGCTCACTTAGAGCTTTAACCATCGAGATGTTTTAATAAATTTTTATAATATTAATGTGATATATTGAAACCATAAAAAAGGTTCATTTAGAGATATTGAAAATGCCTTTAGATTATTTACAAATAAGGTGTTTTTATTATGAGAGTGTAAAAATACAAGGACAAAAATTAAATGGGTGCTGCTAATTATTAGAATAGTTAAAAGGATATATTTTTTAAAAAATATTAAAATAGAGCCTTATTAGTTTTATCATCTAAAAAATTTCTTATTTCTGCATGATTATAACAACTATTGTATAGTTACTATGACTATTAATAAACCAACCTCGATTTGCCTTCATCTCTAACCATAAGTAAGGGGTGAAACTGATAAGGTTGAATTGGAAATATATTTTATGTTGGTTTGATGGGGCTTCTGTTTCTTCAGATTTGGGTAGATTTTTGCTTCCGTGTTGCAATGTGTGGTGTTTTGGGCTTCTTGGTTTCTGTCGTGGGCTTTCTCTGTGATTTCCTTTGATTTGGTTGTTGGATATCTGAGAGCTTTGCCTAGATTAGTTTGATGTATAGGATATCTTGTGAAAAGCTGACTCTGAGTTTTATTTTTCTGTTAATGCCTTGATCTTGTTGTTGCCGTGAGCTTTTGATTTGGCTTTGTGTGCGTGTGTGTTTGCAGTGGGCGTTCCTTTGTATTGTTAGGTTTTTCTCTTGGATGAGATTGAATTTGGGTTAGGTTGGGTTATACTGGGTGTATGGAACAGTAGATTATTGATGATCAAAGTTTTATTTTGTTTTGGAAAAGATTCTGCTTCCTTTGAATTAGCTACTGTCTTGTGATGATCCCATTGAGTGAATTTAATCTTGGGTAGCAAGGAGGATAGGGAATGGTTTTTGATAGTTTTATTCCTATGATCATTTTGGTTTTTCTCTTGTTGTCCAAGTGTGGTTTTGGATGTATCGCGTGGGCTTCGGTGATAAAAAGATGTGGATCAAGAGCTTGTGTTGTACTTAAACTATTCTGTATAGAATAGTTCTTGGCGGTTTAGTTATTGCTACCTATTTTGAGGTTCATGATGTGAGTTGGGATGTAAAGTGTGATATATAATTAAACGGATGTTGAATTAGGGTTAGACTCTAATTACTCTTAGTACTTAATTTAGTTATTTTATTGATTTTTATAAACAACTAAATTATGTCTTTGGTACATAACCCTGATTTGATATGAGCTCTTGGACGTGAGATTCATTTGGAAACGTTCTGCATTTTTATAAGGCGGGTACTTCTCCTTTGTTTCTTGTAGATTATTGAACTTAAATGCATAACTATTTTATTTCCGAGTAGGACTGCTATACCTTGTTCTTTGGTTTGGATATCATCAGTTGACACCTTCTTTGCTTGATCTTCGAGCTAATTGAATTTTATGTCCATACAGTCTCATCGTTGATTTTTCTATTATGTAAAGTATTGCTTGTATGTGAGTACTTAGAAATTATCATTAAACACAACTATGATTTGGTTGACATTAGAAATATCCTACCCAGTAGTTTAGTTGCATGTTTGGTGATTTTAGTATTTATTTATTGTATGATTGCATCGTTGGTATTTGGTTGATTGTGCATTTAGTATTCATGTACCATATCTGCATATTTGCATGTTGACGAGTATTGACTTCCATATGGTTAAACTGTCGTTAGTTATTTAGTTGCTTTGCCCACTTAACTACTCATCGTGGTAGTTACTAGAGTGCGAGCAACTGTTCTGTTATGCCACACTCGAACTACTCATGTGCAGTGGATGTTGGAGTTGTAGGCAAGCAGTTGACACCTTCACCGTTATTTTTAAGGGATACCAGAGCTGTTGGTAGCTCCTCCTTTTTCTTGGGGGTTTGGGAGTAGTTGGCTCCCCAACATCCTATCCACTCAACCACTTATACTAGTGGTATTCGTTGGAATGCGTATAGTTGCCACATCACTACCCACTCGCCCACACAAATAGGATGTGATGGCGACTTGACTGACGTCAATAGTGACATATGCCATTACATTATATGCATTTATTACATTTTGCATTTTCTTGTATTTGCTGCATTTATATGAGCTATGATTGCTGCATTTGGTTAACATGCATGTATGTTTTGATATTCTGCTATCATTTTGTTTCATACATACCTAGTTATTATTCTGTTTCTTAGAGATTGTATACCGTTGATTCTTTCTGCTTGTTATACTTTTTATTATGTCATGCGTTTATTTACTCTTATATTGACTCACCACCCCCACCATTTACTTTTGTTTCAGGTAACAGATAGATGTATTACCTGGAACTAGGAGAGGATCCAATTGTCAATCCCATGGTGTTGAGTCATTTGGAGTTTGTTTTAGTATTTAGTTTATTTTCGTAGTTACTTTATTTTTGCACTTTCGTTAGTTTTCGTATTTATTTCATAGACTGATATTTATTTTTCTCAGTAGACTTATGTATAGTCTGGTGTGGTGGTCTTTGAATTTACATTTGAGTTTTATTTTGGATATGGACTCTCTTTTATTTTTATCTTTCTTAACGATATTAACTACGTGGTTGTGGAGCTTATTTTGTTATTGTGATTCCAGCCGTCTAAGGCTGTGCTACATTGGTAGAGAGTTATGTATAAATATCCCCGATTGTCCATCATATATGAAAGATGCTGTCCGATTTTCGAACAATCATGAGTCTTTAGGATGTGACAAATATAATAAGCTGCTATTTTTGATTTTTTTTAATAAAAAAACTCTCTTTTGATGAACACGATAATTAAAAGTGCCCTTTTAATTTTTTTTTTTACCAAAATTAAATTTCTGTATGATACTGAAAATTTAGAAATTTTATTTTATCTAGATGTATAGTTTACTTACCTTTTTGAAAATGTCATTACTGGGTTGTTATTCTACATTGCTCTAAAAGATTAATTTAATAAATAAAATCCTTTACGTTAAACTTATTTTAATTAAAAAAATTCATGGCGAGATGATTTAAACATTTATGTGCCAATTTTAATAGTGAAAATTTATTTGCAAATTAGTTATTAGTTAGCACTACTGAACTTGAGAGAATAAATTAAGATTTTTTATAAAAAAATTATTACACAAGTTGATTTATAAATAAACCTTATGAAGTTTTTGACGACGCAAAATAGTTTGAAAATTAACTTGCAGGCTAAAAATAAATTAAAAAAAATATTATTTTTAGTTAATCAATAATAGTAAAGAGTTTAAAATTTTTAAATACTCATTTTGATAAAAAAATTCACCATAAATTGATTCATAAATTTGCTTGCAGTATATTGTCTTCACTGCACAAAATTATTTCCTCCCAATCAACATTTTAATAAAGATTAACCCAATATGGCAATTTAAAAAAAAAGCTAAAGACATTAAAAAAGTGAGTAAATTTATCCATTCAATATATTTCAGAAATCTGATATTGGTTTTTTTTTGGTTTGTTTATCCAGAGGAGAATAAAATATAAAAGATTCGGCATCATCAAACTAGATACGGCAAATTGAATATTTGTAAATTCTGAACCAAATCTATAAATATCTTTCAAGATCCGACAAAACGAATTCTAAGAAACTCCAAAAGATAAAATAAAAAAAAAGTTTTGATCTTGCCATTTACATAAAAGCTTTGGCTTGATAGGCTTCCTCCAGTCCAAGTCACCATCCGCCATTAAGCTTTGACCAGTCATTTGTCTGCAGACTTTGCTTCGGAAAGCATCCAATGCCCAAGTCGACGCAGAATCAGGCCAGGCGAGAGTTTTTTTGCAAAGAGAATTCGGCGGGCATTCAATGAATGATTGGCATGCCAAGACTCTGTTTTGTTTGATTGATTGATTATTATATTCTTGAAGAAGCCAGCGAGTAAAAAGTCATAGTTTCCCATCTCAACCACTGCCATGATCAACAACACCTTAATCCTTGGTCCTCACTGCTGCTTTACGCTATCTCTCCTCTTTTTATTTTATATATATATATATATGTATATATATATATTATTGATGCAGAGAAAGGTAGAGAGATTGCTTTGTTAGGAGTGCGGAACCACAGCACCGAAAGCGACGCTTAAATTGGTCCCGGAGGCGGCGGCGCAGCGGCCGAAGCGTTGTTCTTGCCTTTTGGAATGGAAGGTGAGCTCGAAGTGATAAAGCAAGCGGCGGCGGCGGCGGCGGCGAGGGCGGCAAAGAGGAAGCAAGGACGACTGCAGTTGTATTTTTATAAAGAATAATACAGCAGCATCAGCGAAGAGATAGTTAGTGAGTGCGTGCGTGCCAAAAGAAAGCGAAGGGGGAGAAAGAAGAGCCAATAGAAAGAAGCAAAAGGCGCAGCTAAATTAATACTCTAACGTATCGCCATTGCTCGACACGCCGTTTTCTCCTCGTCTCAGCCCACACTCTCAGAGAGAGAGAGAGAGAGAGAGAGAGAGAGAGAGAGGAGGGTGCTTCTGCTCGTATAAGAGAAATGAAGTATATGAAGCTGGGATCGAAGCCGGACGCGTTCCAATCGGACGGCCGTAACATCAGGTTTACCCTTTCCCTTGTTTCTTGATTTCTCGTCCTCTCAAAATCCTCCCTTGCGATGCATCCTGTGATTTCTTCTTCTTTCGCTTCGTCTTTGCGCGAGTGCCAAGTTTTTAGGGTGCAAATTGTTGGTCTTCTTGTTGGCGATGATAAAAGCAGGAGAGGAGAGGCGATGCTTGTCAAAATCGAAGGAGGTGAATCTTCGACGGGGAGTATGATGCAGTAGATACCCCTTTCTTTGACTTCGATTCGAGGGCGGAGGATATGCTTTTGAATGATTGAATTAGAGGCATTGCGTTATTGCAATATCGTGCCACCCGATTCAAGGAGTGGAAGACTCCCATGCTTACAGTTCGTCATTTCCCTGTCTGAATGAGACTTCCTTCCTGTAATAGTTGGACCACTGCGCGCCTATTTAGGTTGCTGGTCTGGTGTTTTCAGGCCTTCCTTTCAGCTTAGCAAGGACTATCTCCATTAGAAATTAATGACCTTTACTTTTCCTCTTAGGTACGTTTCAAACAGTAGTTATTTCATCATTTGGTCAGTCTTTGTGAGTTTAACAATAGTAAAGAAAGGTGAGCCTTGGCTTAAGAGTAAAGAAAGGGCGGTCCGGTGTCTGGTGTCTATTGTACACATTCTTACCCTGCTTTGCAAGAGTATGCCTTTGAGATTCGAATCCGTGACCCCTAGGCCACACGGCAATAACTTTACCATTGTGTCAATGTGGAAGAGGGAGGAAGCAAGAGGGAGACAGTTATTTAATCAACCGAGCTGAAGTCAATGGTTGCTTGTCCTTGTACTTCTAAAAGTTGGTTGCCATAAGCTTGAAGAGTTACTGATTACCTATTTGTATTTTTTATGAATTTCGAATATAAGATTATTTAAGGTTAGTTGTTGATGATCAACCCATGCAGATTTTTCGTGTCTGAGCTACCAGCAGATGTCTTTGTGCATGTGGATGAAGTGAGATTCCATTTACACAAGGTAGATCTCTATCCTTGAATCCACAAGTTACACTGAAATAAGGATGCCCAACTGCTTGTCTAAACATACATAAGAATTTTCTTTAGGATATGCATTTACCGGCCTTAAAAGCTATTTGCAATCATACTCTATTTGGGTTGTTTTCTTCAAGATAATGTTCTTCTAGATATTGAGTTTAGATTGCATGTTAATGTTAGAAGTGGCTCTGGAGCAGTAGCAGTAACTTCAGTGTGACATCTTTTTGGGTCTCAATCTGTCTGTTGAGTTTTCCTGTTCATTTGTTCTTATGATTGCATATTTCAAATTTCTCAATGCAGTTTCCTCTATTATCGAAGAGTAGACGACTAGGAGGGTTAGTGACTCAGGCCTGTGACAATAACAAAGATGAAATATTCTTGTATGATTTTCCAGGAGGATCAAAAGCCTTTGAAGTATGTGCTAAATTTTGCTATGGCATGGTTGTGACTCTCAGTGCCCACAATGTTGCTGCTGCTAGATGTGCAGCAGAGTACCTTGAGATGACTGAGGATGTTGATAAAGGAAACCTGATATACAAGATTGAGGTTTTCCTCAACTCGAGCATCTTGCAGAGTTGGAAAGATTCTATTATTGCTCTACAGACCACAAAACTTTTATTACCATGGTGTGAGGAAGTGAAGTTGGTCGAAAGATGTATCAAATGCATTGCTTCTAAGACATCTACAGACCCATGTAATGTTAATTGGTCTTATACTTGCAACCGGAAGTGGACTGCATCTGATAGCTTAGTTGAGATTGAACAAGGGACACGTGAAATTCCACCTGATTGGTGGATTGAAGATATATGTGAGTTGGATGTCGAGCTTTACAAGCGAGTGATGATCGCTGTGAAATCCAAAGGGAGGATGTCGTCAGAGATTATAGGAGAGGCGTTAAAGTTCTATGCACTTCGATGGTTGCCAGATTCTTATGATGCTTTGGTTGCTGATGATTATATGAGAAAAAACAGGATTCTGGTGGAGACCATCATCTCTCTGTTGCCTTCAGATAAATGTGGGGGGTCATTGTGCAGGTTCCTTCTGAAATTATTGAAAGTTGTCATTTTGGTTGGAGGCAACGGTCCAATGAAGGAAGAATTGATTGATCGGATTAGCTCGCAGCTGCACAAAGCTTCAGTAAAGGATCTACTTGTTCCAGCAAATTCTGATGGTAATACGATATATGATGTGAATCTGGTACAATGCCTAGTGAGTAAATCTCTGATGCAAGTGAATACCGAAAATGACATAAGCTTTGATAAGAGTGACAACGCGTTTGCTGAAATTGCTTCCCGGAACAAAGTTTTAATGGCCATAGGAAGGCTAGTTGATGGTTATCTTGCCGAAGTAGCCCATGATCCAAATTTGTGCATTTCTAGCTTCATTGACATCGCTAAGTCAGTTCCCGAAGAAGCTAGACCCTGTCATGATGGATTATACACAGCCATCGATATCTATTTGAAGGTGTGTTATCTGTTAACTTGTAGATGTTTGGGGCGAAAAATTGAAAAATATGCTTCAATTTCCTTTTTTATTTTAAGAATTAACTGTTCAAATATATATCGAGTGTGATTCAAGTTGAACTTGTGCATTGTGGGAGATCGTCAAGATTCAATGCTTTTTATTGATGTTATGGAAATCACTTGAGAAATTTGTGATATTGCTTATTTTTCAGGATCATCCAGACTTGACGAAAGAGGAAAAGAAAATGATTTGTGCTTTGATGGACGTCAAGAACTTCTCATCTGAAGCCAGCATCCATGCAGCACAAAACGAGCGACTGCCTCTCCGCATTGTTGTCCAGGTGCTCTTCTTTGAGCACTTGAAGATATCAGGGGTCATGCCAACCACAACTGATGACCTATCAATGTGTCAAGCAACCACGGATGGAGATTGCGAGGGGAGAATTGTGGATCACCATAACATTCTGAAGCAACAAATGGAGAACTTGAACATACAGGCCGACGAGTACCAAAATGGCGAAGGAAAAAAGATAGTTAAAACTAGATCCACAAGGATATTCGACAAGTTGTGGATAGATAAAGGGCAACGCGAGACTGGTAAAAGATCTGAATCATCTAGGAGCTCACAAACTACGCCGGCCTCTGTCAAACGTGGAGAAGACAAAATTACTGGATCTTCAAGGAGCACAAAACAATCTATATCGTAACAAAAGGGTTCTCGCGCCAAGTTTCTTTTCTACACATTGTACAGAAACAAAGAAAAAAGTGGCAATGTGCCTGGTACATGCATTTGCAAATTATTAGTTAGATATCACAGGTATGAAACAGCTGAAACAGTTGGTTTACATACAATGATGATAAGGAAGAAAATGAAGAAGAGAAGCAAACAGACACAAAAATGGTTGGTGTTGTGTGCTTTGCATCTTCATCGTCGGCATTTTTTGGGCTTTAGTTTAATGATGTGTGGCAAATTGTAATACTGTTTTTGGGATTGAAAAGTTCTAACAAGATTGTGTAGTTCAAAGAACAACGAATACCCAACATTTGAGATGAGATGAGATTGTATGTAGTAATTAAAGATGGTGACCACTTTGTATCGATTGTGTACTGTTTAACTTGGCTTGGTACTCCTAGTTGATTATTGTGGATTCTATAGTTTGTCTTATAGGCTGGGAGATTAATGCCTCTGCTAACGTTAAACTTAATATGAATCCTTACAGAGTGGCTTGGAGATCCAAAAGTTTCTTATCATGTTTCAATTTTAGTTGCATCGCGGATCCAGTAAACTAGAGTGTGGTTGTCATCAAGGTGGAGCCACATGTTAGCCTATTCAGGCTTTAGCCCAGGGGCTTGTCATGCTTCTGCCATTGCATATTGATGGATGACATGCTGCCATCCTTCATATCCAACTTCCTTCTATTTGTGTTTTGGATCGTCTATCGCAAGTACTTTCAGATTTATTTTGGCCACTAGTGAAAAATTTTCGTAGGATCGGACCGATTACCCGAGGTTAAAAAAACCTCGTTAATTATTTTTTCTTTTTGCCAGTGCTCTGCACAAACATGTTGTCGATCAGTTTGAGATCAACACTAATCCCGGATGGAACATATTTGCGGGCTCCCTCATTGATTCTGATGATTGAGGGGTTACTATTAGATATTATTATCTCTATTAGGTGAGCATATTTATAAATTACATATGTAAATATAATCTGAACCTTTTAAAATAATATAACTTATGTTCATTGAGTTTTGGATTATTGGATGCGAGTTTAATATATAGAACCCTTTAACCCAATCTGTTATCAGGCTGATAACAGATTTGATTCGTATATAAAGGGGAGGTCTCCAAGGGTTTAAGGTATCATTTTGAGAGCTCTTGATTCTCCACCTAGAGTTTTTTTGACGCTGTCAAACATAAGCCTTTAGGATTTCGCTGTATCTAATAACGTTAAGATAATGACAATGACTTTTTAATCAGGTTCCTTATATTTATATTTATGTATTACTTTATTATGTCATATTTTCGATAAAATTATATCATATCTTATATTTTCTCTATTCGAGTTCTTATTTCGTTCCTAAAATTTATGCGATTAGGAGAAAACTAAATTAGTGTCAGAGTCAAAAATCATTTTATCGACTTTATGATAATAAAGATATCATATTTTGTTGGGTAGATATTTTTTTAATCGCTAGATTAAGTTTTTCTAATTTAAAATAATTTTTCCCCATGAAAGATTAAAAAAAAAAATAGAATAGCGTAGTTTTATGTTTTTCAAGTTTTCCATGAAGAACAAATAACGCCTGTTGCCGCCGCCATTTTTTTTACTCCAACAAAAATCATGATATAAAAACTTAGGGTTGGAAGGTAAAAAAATGTTCTAAAAAAAAAAAGAATGTCTTGGGGGAAAAAATTGAAACAGAATATTTTTTTTAAAGAAATAAAATGACAATTTTTTTAAATAAAAAACGGCACATATATATTTTTTTTAAAATCAGGATTCGTTTTTGTATAAAAAAGGAATTTTTTTAATAAGATTTTTTTTAAATAAAAATTTGTCTAATCCTCGTTGTTTTCCCAACTGTGCTAGATTTTGATGGCCACAGACACAACTGTGTTGACGGTTAATCGGACCGTGTTGATGTTTCCAACACTTAACGTAATCAACGTAATCATGTAGTCTAATATGAATATTTCCTGTTCGGAGAATCGATCCTTCATCGCTTAATTTTTCATTGGAAAAATAATGAGGATTCACAGGCGATCGAGGATTGTTCCTTATATGGTCATAACATTTAAGATTTTCTCGAATCTATTTACATAACATACTACTAAATTTAATTATTATATCAGTCCAAAAGAAAACATTTTAGAAAAGTTTAATATATTTTATGATAATAAATATTGATGGGGTTGAACACCGTGGCTGACAGGTAGACTGAAGAAGTTATGTGGCAAGATTTACTTCGACTCTCTTTCCCTGAAGCCCGAGACCCCCACGGGAAGGTGGATTCCCAAGACCAACTTGGGTAGACAGTGTTGAAGATCGCTTTATAAGGACACCCGCCCGAGATCACTTCGGGAGAGTAGGTCCCGAGATCACCTCGGGAAGGCGAACGCCTACCCTGGGCCAAAGGACCCCGAGATCACCTCGGGGTAGCGGAGCACAAGGGTCACTCGACCTCAAGTAACGACCCTCTTTCTTCGAATCTGTGGATAATCATGACCCCTAAGACGCGGTCATCAAAGCCTTAATCATCGCAACGGTCTAGACTTAATGGCTGCGACGGCTGTTACAAATATTATCCGGTAGCCGATAATTGAGGGGACGTGGAGAAGAACGTGAGACACGTGTGACGGCCACCTCAAGTATAAAAGGTGCCCCAACCCCCTAGGTAAAGGGGTTACGCACATTCTAACTCGTACATTTCTGCTTGTTTCCTTCCATCTCCTTAAATCAGGCACTGACTTGAGCGTCGGAGTGGACTCTGATAATTAACAACTTGATAGGTAATTTTTGTGCCATTAGTGGGAAAATATGAGGTTCTAGATGTGTATTTGCTTATGAAATGATGCATAATTATTAATAGGATGCATTTTCATTGGTTAATTAATTTTCCTATAATTTTACACTCATATTTCATTCTATTTGATTTTTGGACAGCTTGTGCATCATCGGCTCAAAAGGGCACATCCAGGGCTAAGATGGATCCATAAAGAACGACATCAGACTCCAATTTCATTCTGTTGGTGCCCTGATCGGTCTCCAATCCGATCATGGAAAGTCTGATCGGTCCCGTGACCGATCAGAAGAGGTTGGCACAGAAGAACTCCAAATTTCAGCTACTAATCAGATCCTAATCGGTCCTCAGACCGATCAAGGAGGTGCCTGATCGGTCCCCTGACCGATCAGGGAGCACTCAGATCGATCAGGGGTCACTCAGTCAGATCAGTAGCTGTTCAGAGCGATCGGAAGAACTGGTACATCACAACCCTCCGCTTGGATCTAACACTGAAATTGATGGGGATTTCTGCAAGCAATCTCGGCCACTCATCAAGGGGAAATCAAGGGTGGAGAGAAGAGCTAGAAAAGGAAGCTAGGGCAGCCAAGGGAAGGGGGGACACAACACACGGAGCTAAGGAGAAGGGGAGGAGCTTTCGGTCAAGCAGCCATGTGGGAAGAGTTTCTTCTCTGATCAGCAGCTTGGAGGAGCCTTGTTCTTTGACTCCACAGCTCACTTCATCTTCTACTCCGGCTGGGAAGCGATCGGCTTCATCGGAGCAGAGTTTTCTTCCACCGGACAACCAATTTCAGCTTTCTTTTGCTTGTTTCTTCTTGTTTACCTGCTGTAGAACACAATTTACATTTCCTTTTCAGTTGCTTTCGAATTTCTGCATATTTTCCATCTTAGAATAGAAATTTCCAGCTTAGTTTCTAATTCTCAGCTTCCAGCTTAGCTTCTTGGTTTTACAGCTCATCTTTTGTAGAAATTTGTCCATGTTTTCAACCTTTTTATATTTGAATGCAAGGTGCTTGTTGAATTGCTTCAATTGAACATGTGCTTGAGGATGAAATGGTTTGTCGTCTAGTTAGGATTTCTAGATGAATCCCTGCTGAAATTTTCTGGTTTTAAGTGTTCTTTGGCTGTCCCATACAATTAGTTAGCTTGATACTTCAAATCCGAGTAGTGAAGACTATTAGGTAGAAGTTAGTAGCTAAGTTTAATTGCTTTGTTATACGCAAACCCAAGAAAACACGTTTTGTTTAGCTAACTTTCATTTTTCTGCAATTTACTATTTTCCATAGACCAAAGAAGTGCATGCATCATATTGGGTCCTTGAGAGACGATTTGGTTCAACTATTACTATATAATTGCTTGAAACGAGGAAATTAATTGAAACCGTAACGCGACTAAAAACGGTTATCAGGCTCCGCCGGACAACCTTCGGCGTGTTCCTCTAACGCTCGTGTTAATCTCGCAGGGTGGAAGCTCTTCCTCGTTCGTCATCATCTTCGTGGGCTGAACCCTGGTAACTGGCCGTCGACGTTGATTCTTTCCGGAACAAGTTTGACACCGTCTGTGGAAACTATTAAAGCACCAGAAGGAGCACCGATGGCAAAGCCGACGGAACAATCCATCGTTTTGATGAATGAGGAGCTAGACTGCTTGGTGGCCAATGTTGTCCAAGGGGCGCTCAAACAACACCAAATCGAGCAGGCCGCCCCACGACGAGTCGCTTCTGTGCAAGAGGAGATCCCCAGAATTTCCATTTCACAGCCCCAACCACGGAGATCTATCTCACCGCTGGGGAGACACGTCGAAGCAGTCCCGGTCCACCGACGGGACTCTCTTGGAGAGTGGGAGAAGCCAACTCAGTAGCCTCTAGCGTGCTGAGACAGGAAGATGGATCAGGGAGGAGGGAAGAACCTAAGGCCTCCTCGAAGGCGCCCTTCACCCCTTTTTCATTGGAGATCGTAGAAGATCCCATGCTGAAGTAGTTCCGCGGGCCTGAGATTGCTGACTACGATGGGAAGACAGATCCTGAAGATCATGTCTGCAGGTTCGAGAACGCGACACTCCTGCACCAGTACACCGATGGTGTAAAATGCTGGGTGTTCTTGAACACTCTATCAAGAGCAACCCAGCGGTGGTTCCAGCGGTTGCCCCAGGGTTCTATCAACTCCTTCATGGAGTTTAGAACTGTCTTCCTCCATTATTTCGCCAACAGCCGTTGCTATCAGAAGACGACGCTCAATTAATTTGCTCTAAAACAGAAGCCAAAGGAACCACTCAAGGATTATACCTAGCGGTTCAACTGAGTGGCGCAGGATGTGCCAATTGAGACGTCAGAGATCCTTGTCAGTGCCTCAACTCAAGGGCTCTCGGAAGGGGATTTCCTCCAATATTTGGTGAAGAAGCCACCCACCAGCTTCGATGATCTATTGGGGCGTTTTGTCAAGTACATCAACATGGAAGAAGTGCAACACGCCCACCGTAAGGAACCAACCGAGGTCCCTGCCCAACCCGTTATACGGTCGGAAAGGAGGGAACCTCCGGCTCCAACAAGAGGAAAAGACCATCACTTGGGGAAAGACCAGTGGGCTGGTAGGCGGAAGCTGGTGGAGACAGTTGACACAGAGCAATTAGAGCCACTGACGAAGTACTGCGAATTCTATGGCAGTACAACGTACTCCACCGAGGAGTGTCATGCTTTGAAAAGAAAAGTGAATGAAGAAGCAGACCCCAAACCCCGGAGGAAGTGGAAGAAGACGGGGTATCACCAGAGGTCCCCGGCGGAGCTTGTCACCCCGACACCAACAGTCAGTAGAGAACGAGATCCGACATCGGTCTTGGTCACGCTCGAGAGGGAGGAGTCAGGGGGCCGCACCTCGTAGGTCCCCCTCATTGGAAAGATACCCCATAATGGCAAGACCCTTGCACGTGGCCCGCCTTCTGGACACGTGGGGGTGATCTCAGGGGGACCCACCGGAGGAGATCCCCACCGGGCAAGAAAGACTCACACCCGGCGACTAGAGAACTACGCCATCGGTACGAGTTGGAGCCGGCAGCCTGGCCCTATGATCTCCTTCAGCCCGGAGGATTTGGAAGATGTGGAAGCTCCCTATGAAGATGCTCTGATAATTCTTGCACGCATTGCAAATTATGAGGTTAAGTGTATCTTCGTGGATACAGGTAACTCCGTTAACATCCTGTACAAGGCCGCCCTAGACCAGATACAAATTGACGAGGATGAATTGCATCCAGTTTCGACTCCACTCTTCGGCTTCGCCGGATACCGGGTACAACCGATAGGGTAAATTACCCTATCGCTGTCGTTGGGCAATGACACTTTGGAGAGGACTAGGAGGACTCCCTTCCTGGTTGTGGATGCTCCCTCATCCTACAATGCCATCTTGGGACACCCGACACTCACTATATTCCAGGCGGTGGTCTTGGTCTACCACCAGAAGACCAAATTTCCGGTAGACGACCAAGTGGCTGAAGTCAAGGGAGACCAGTTGGTGTCTCGGCGATGCTATAGCGCGGAAGTCAGATCGGAGTCTCACAAAAACCCGAAGCCGCACGAAGCCCTACATAGCTACCATCCCCAGGAGGACCGGGGCAGAAAGTTGAAGAGGTCATAGCATGCCAACTATCCTATACCTTGTCGCACCCGGTAAGATTTGTGAGGCATACTATGAACTTGTCTATGTATTCTTGCTGCCTTGAAGTGATGATCATGGAATAAAGAAGACATCTCCTCATAAAAGTGCCAATACATCTGTCTAAAACCCTATTACCTCTCGGTGCTATGGATGCCCGAGGTAAGTAGGCTTGGTTTGGGTGCTGCGGACGCCCGACCAAGGAATAAAACCCTATTACTTCGCGGTGTTGCGGATGCCCGAGGTAAGTAGGCTTGGTCTGGGTGCTGCGGTTGCCCGACCAAGAAATAAAACCCTATTACCTCGCGGTGCTACGGATGCCCAAAGTCAGTAGGCTTGGTCTGGGTGCTACGGATGCCCGACCAAGAAATAAAACCCTATCACCTCGCGGTGCTGCGGATGCCCGAGGTGAGTAGGCTTGGTCTAGGTGCTACGGATGCCCAATCAAGAAAGAAAACCCTATCACCTCGCGGTGCTGCAGATGCCCGAGGTGAGTGAGTTTGGTCTGGGTGCTGCGGACACCCTACCAAGAAATAAAACCTTATTACCTCGTGTGCTGCGGATGCCCGAGGTAAATAGGCTTGGTCTGGAAGCTCCAGACGCCCGATCAAGAAATAAAACCCTATTACCTCGCGGTGCTGCGGATGCCCGAGGTAAGTAGGCTTGGTCTAGATGCTGCAGACACCTGACCAAGAAATAAAACCTTATTACCTCACGGTGCTACGGATGCTCGAGATAAGTAGGTGTTGTCTGGGTGCTGCGGTTGCCCGACCAAGAAATAAAGCCTTATTACCTCGCGGTGCTACAGATGCCCAAGATCAGTAGGCTTGGTCTGGGTGCTACAGATGCCCAACCAAGAAATAAAACCCTATCACCTCGCGGTGCTGCGGATGCCCTATATGAGTATGCTTGGTCTGGGTGCTACGGATGCCCAACCAAGAAAGAAAATCCTATCACCTCACAGTGCTGCGGATGCCCAAGGTGGGTAGGCTTGGTCTGGGTGCTACGGATTCCTGACCAAGAAAGAAAACCCTATCACCTCGCGGTGATGCGGATGCCCAAGGTGAGTAGGTTTGGTCTGGGTGCTACGGATGCCCGACCAAGAAATAAAATCCTATCACCTCGCGGTGTTGCGGATATCTGAGATGAGTAGGCTTGGTCTGGGTGCTACGGATGCCCGACCATTGCACGTATACAATTTAATCAAATCAAGATGAATTATGGCATAACAACATGCATTTGATCACTAAAAAAAATAAGATTCCATTGTGAACTAATTATCAAGCCCTTCCTCCTCATTCCTCAAGCCTTCAAAGGAAGTGCATTAACTCGCTAACTTCTCAATTTATATATATATATATATATATATATATATAGTAATTTATATTATTCAACTTGGGTAGACGATGACATTTAGCTTAGACATCCATCTCAAATTTAGTACTAAGAAATTTTATTCAAAGAATTCAATATGGTTAGGCATGATGTACAATAGGACTCACACTTTAGCATCCTCATATTGAAAACCATAGAAAAAATTAAACACCTAATCAACATCTTGCTTGCAACACTATTCTTTTGCTAATTAGATTATTGCATCCACAAAATTTAAAAGCGCTCTTTGTAACATCCATTGAGCATCGAGCTTGGAAAATACATGCCTGAAATCACAAAAAGTAGATCATATATTACTTAATTTTGAGGTTATATTTATATCATAGTTATGTTATTACTAAAATCTCAGTTACCTTATGTGTTATTGACATGGCATCAAGAGCATCACAATATCGATCCTTTCACAAATAAGCATCAAAATGTAGTGGCAACCGACACTTTTTGGAGACTTATTTTGGATATATCTCCGCCAAATTCTTCAAATAAGATCAATGTATTGTTCCCTTCGATCGTGAAGTATCTGGGAACGTGATACCTGTTTGAAATTGTGCTCATCAATGTTAAATCATTACACTAGAAGAGATGCATCCCAAATTAATATCTACATTTTCTTCTTGAGAATTATTGTTTACAATTTCTTAAACAATATTCATATCAATATAAACTAAAAAAAATAATGAGAAACAAAAAAAAATCAAGTAAGTTCTCCAGTACTGTATGATAATTTATAAGATGGAACACTATAAGGAACCAATGCGAGGGTACTTTCACCTTATCTAGAAACTCACTAAAATATAAATATTTAGTTGAATTTCTTTTCATATTCTAATGTGTAGCCTCAGGGAGGGGTCAATACAATATTTGACATGATCAAATTTTGACTATTTCAAAAGTAATAGTAGTTGGTACTTAAGAAAAATTGTCTAACAATTGAGTGTTCCTTTTACTAGAGTTTACTATTCTGCAAACCTGTAAAAGATCCACAATGAACTTTTAGGGAATAAATATGACTTTCAACCATAATTTCATAAAATTTAAATGTAATACAGAACTTAAGTATCCAAAATTACAAGGATGGATGCACTTACCATCTTTGAGAAGGTTTCCCACAATCAGTTCTACATTTGTTTGAGTCATAATCAAGTCTGTAATCACAAGGTTCGCATCCTTCATCATCAGCAATGAAGGATGGCCAATATCGGCCAATGTTGTACCCATTTACCCATGCATACCCTTTCCCCATCCCTTGCAGGTCGAGTACCAAAGTATCGTTTCCCTCAGGAACCTCAAACACAGTCTGGGATAAAAAAAAACAACTAGTTCATAATTGTAATTAAAAAAATTTGAAAAAAATTTAAGTATATGACTAAATAGTAGTTCAATAAAGACAATTTAATATTACAATATGAATGTGTGATTCTAACAGAAAGATTGAAAATGTCTTACCTTATACCATGTCATCGGTCTATTAATAGGTAGATGATCGGAAGTCCACTTGATACGACGTTGTTGTGATGGCAAGTACAATTGCTTATCCTCTCCATTCAATCCAATCTTAAAAAAAAAATAAAATAGAATGATTTTATGAATTTTTGTAACATACAGTATAAGTTTTAAATGAATCTTCTAAAATATATATTTGATGGTACCTTATATCTCCATGTGTTTGATGTCAAATTGATTGTCGCATTTCCATATCCAATAAGGTTGACTGGACCACCATCGATTCCGGCCCTTTGAAAATCAAAATATGCTCCATAATTCTAACCAGTGCAACAAACATAATATAATTAATATTGTTAGCAAAGTTTTAATTCCAAGAACTAGTTGGAAGAAATATAAAATAAATAAGATTAATGGTCTTAAAATCATGCTTTTTCCAATTAGAACAAAGATATTGTAAAACAAAATAAGGAACTTTGCAAAAAAAGTAATATTGAGATGCAAATTATCTTAAAATGAGTTATTCTAAGAGATACAGGAAATATATAACTGTGCTTAGTGTCCTCAATTATTGGATATATGATCACAATTGTTTGAAAACAGGGAAATTTCATCTTTTCATATATTTTGACAAATATATTAACAAAATATCTTATTGAATATAAGAAATGATATAGAATAGAAACATGTTTAATAGATACATACCGCAAGTCCATTTGTAGCACTAAGAAGGGCTATGTAATTGTGCCCTTTTCGCATTTTTGTTGTCTGCTCAAAGACAAACTCATACTTTCCATTCACACCATATTGAGATCCTGATCGATAAACTTCATTAATTAGATTCTTTTCTAAAATTTTCACCCTAGCTAGTAATCATCAATAATTTTAAAAATAAACAAGTATTTAATCTAAAACCTTTTACATCACTTTACTGATATAAAATTTAGACAACTAGAAATAATATCGGCCAATTAGATTCAATAATTAATCAATAAAGATATAGATGGAACTTCAATGTCAGAGATTATTAGTAGAACACCATATAACATTAAGAATAAACTAGGAAAGAATGATCACCTATAAAGTGCTTGTTAACAAAAGCATGAATAATATGCCCTTTTGTATTAACATGAAGCAACATTTTCTTGCTCCAATATTTGTGGAACTTGCTCAAATCAATTCTGTAACATGTGGAAGAATAAATCATAGTTAAGTCAGCTACAATGGCTATGAAATGGACAAATCAAAAGTGAGTTCTTTATTTTCTTTTGCATAAGTAAATTATGATATTTTTCAATCCTATGTGGAAACTTATCAAAATTGATTTAATTGATGTAAAAGCCAATTACCTAATCATGTACCATAGGTAATCACTAGTATCACCGGTAGTCATGATCTGCTCTAATAGAGAGTTGTTAGAGAATGTTCCCCTTTCATGGAAAGTTGATAATACCTCAGGTCGCCATTGCCAATTGAAAATTGATTCAGTAGGCTTTGTGACTATCAAAGTGGTTGAAGCATTCACCTGCTTTCATGAAGAGTAGATTTTAAGAATAAAAATCTAATTATCTCTCAACATTGAAAGAGATGACTAAATTTGATTTATTTATAAATAATAATGTCACTTCTCATATATTAATTCTCTCATACATTTTGTTACAAATGTTAAATTTATCATCAATTACAAACATGTTAGCTTTTCAAATGATGCCTAAATATTACCTTAGCAGTGTTATACACTTCTTTCTCACATTTAGGAAGGACACTGATAGACTTGGAAGGGACAAAATATGTCTTTCCATTGTATGTCACAGGTTGAATCACTAGATTGATTAGCATTTATCAAAAAGCACCCGCACCAATCCCATTTGCAATATATTTTGTCACCTGCAATTTAATAGTGAAATATTAGTTTTTATGAACAAAACTGAATATTATCGTATACATGAAGCAAATAGTAGACTTACTGCTAATCCAGCTCCTAAGTTTGTAGTGTTGGCGACTCCATATACGAGAACCTTTTCCATTTTTTTTATGGCATTATGCAATTGCTTTAAGTGTCCCCACTTTGGTTGCCTTAATTCCCTATATTTACGATCGAGAAGAAAAGGATCGTGCATGCAAGTCACTAATTTTTAACAATGTCTTGAATCAGGTAAAAATAATTTGACTTTTGGATAATAAATTTTATGGAAATGGATTAATGAAATTTGTACCATATTCATCTAGAGGAGCATCATAATCATATGATGTTATATCATATGGGCCACCAGCTGTTCGACCAAAGTTTGTTCCTCCGTGATACTGAAAATAATTATGCTATTAATTACCACATGATTTCAAGAAAAAATTGAAAAGAAATTAAGATGCAATAATGAAACACTAATAGTTATAGATTTCAAACCATATAATAGTTTTGCAAGGTTCCTCCCGATGCAAAAAAGGATGCAACCGCATAAGCTATGTCCTCGACAGGCCTATGTGGTTTACTTTGCCCCCAACCTTGAAACCTAAGCAATTCACCATTTATTTATTTCATATTTTATGTAGGTAGTGTAATTAGTCATTAATAATAATAATAATAATAATAATAATAATAATAATAATAATAATAATAATAATAAAACTAAACTTACCATCCCGTCCAATTCTCTGTCCACAATTTAGGACTAGTTGGACGATTTGGTGTAAATTTGTCACAGTAGAAACCATTACAAGTGTTTATCTGTTGAGAAGGAGAAAACATAAGCAATTTACACCAATTGAATTCAATTTTTTTTGTCATGATAACTGTGCCTATTGATTGTTCAAAATGATCTAGATTTCTAAGTTGTACATAGGTTCATTGGATTAACAATTTTATCATTTGTTTTAAAAATACTTGTGAAAGGGAAGTTAGCCAATATAATTCATAAGGAATAAAATTTTAGTCATGTTACCTTGATGCTTTCAAATTAAAATATTCAAGAATTATGCATTTACCATGGGAGGTGGGGCATCCGCTTGTTGGCACATTACCCATGGGACACCTACATTAAGTGATTCTGCCATGTTTGCACACCATTGGATATACCGTTTCCCAGCAGATCCGTACTTGTCCATGATGTTGCCATACTCATTTTCAATCTGAGAAGTTCATGTCACAAGTTTATTTGCTCTTTCAATGACAATGAAAATAGTTATTGCAAGTTTGGTACACAAGGTATTTATAAAAGATGTCAAAGTAATTAATTATCAAATTAACTACATAATTTTATGGTATCTATTCAAATTTTGTCTAAGATAGCTAGTATTCTAAGTTAACTACATAATTGAAAATATATGTAGACGTTTGAAGAAGACATGGAATTGAAAGAAAAACATTCGGAATTAAGTGTCTTCTTTTCTTTTCTTAGTACATACTTGGGCTAAGATGATCGGTCCACCTTGTGATGCAAAGAGACCTTCATTTTCGACCATATTCACAATCAAAGTTGTGAAATTTTGCATCTCAACCTACATAATATTAGATGGTAACATAAAAAGTAATCTAACAAGAGTTGAATTCAAGAGTCAAGCTAAGTGCATATGAATACCTTAAATATTTCATTATCAGTTCTCATTTGGACTCCTGGAATTTGGTGCAGCCACACAGGAAACCCACTGAGAGGAGCCAAAACAATCTGACTCATACTTGACAACAGTATTTATTATACAAATGAAGTTGTTTAGGTTACCCATAATTCCATTCGGCGCAAACATATGGTCCGATTCTAAGAATTGCATAAAGGCCTGCATCTTGCACAATCTTGATGAACTTGATGAAGTCCAAGTTTCCATTAAAATTGTACTGTTGGTATACGTAGTAGAGAAAAATAGACAAAGGTTAGGAAGGTTATCACAGTTGCAATATATACACATGATGCATTATAATAAGGGCAGTTAGAAATTAAATTATATATACCTCTCTTTTCGTAGGCTCATGAGCATTCCAAAAGATATATGTCTCAATGGCATCGAGTCCTCCTTCCTTTGCTTTTTGAATGAGGTCTGGCCACATCTGAAAGCAAGCAAAATCCATCAAAACATGTCACTTTAGCATATGCAAAATGTGTTGGATCAAAAGGTACTAAAGGCTGGTGGGAAATTAAGAAGGTGAATCATTCAATTTGTTTGCTTATATTGATAATCAAGTTGATACATATGCAATAGAAATATCAAACATAAATGAAAAAAATTATAGCATGCATGCTGATAACTTTTTGTCAATATTTCTTCATGACTAAAGAGAGTAATATAACATCTTAAAACAACTATATCATCTTCATAGCTTTTTAGCTTAAATGCCTGAGACAAAATGTAATAAGACTTACATCAGGAGTGCTGCGTGGATAATGAATTGAACCCGAGATGAGAACTCGTCTTTCTCCATTAATGATAATTGCTCTCCCATCATATGTAACATTTGTTGCTAAGGACGGAGAAATTAAAAAACAAATAATGAACAGTAACAACGAAGTGCTTGTTCTCGCAATCATTGTGATACTTAACATCACACACATTTATCCTTCCACCCTCTTGGAGCTTTATATAGAGGGATTGTTTTGTATAAGTCCTTGGCATGGTTTATGTGTTGTCATTGTCCGTTTCTTTAGCTATGGATAAGTTTTTGGTAGATATTTTTAGATTACTTTGTTAGTCATAAACTTTCAATATTTATTTACCAGGTAGATTAAAATAGACCGCAAACAAGTATTATATTATTTACGATCAGGTCAAACTTCCATTTTGTTTTTCAATGCCAACTAGAATTTACAAGGTTATTGAAAAAGGATTTACAAGGGTATTGAAAATTACCAATTAAATATTTATACTTCCATTTTATTTTTATTGTCAACTAGGATTTACAAGGTTATTGAAAAAGGATTTACAGGGTTATTGAAAATTACCAATTAACTATTTATTGTGTATTCAGTCACCCATTTATGATGGTCATTTGTAGGGGTGAGCGAAACGATTAAATCAAAATCGAACAAATTGAACATTTTTTAGATAAATCAAACCGACCGAACTTTTCCACAAAGATCAAATAAATTGAACCGATAAAAAATTAATTCAGTCAGTCAGTTATCAAATTAATCAATCTATTTTTTATCAATTGACTGATGTGCAAAGTTGACTTGTATTAGACAGTCAAGTTGGAAATCAAAATTTCAAGAATTTTGTTTTTAAACATCGATCCAACAAATTAATTAGTTTAATTAATTTTTGGATTTTAAAATTGAGACCTAATTGAATAAACCAAAACAATCGAGATTTAAAAACAACTAAAATTTTAAATTAACTAAACCGAACTTCCAAATAAAATTCAATTGTTTGGTCAATTAATATAGTTTAACAAATCTTTTACTCATCCCTAGTAATATGTATCTATTAATTGGTTTGGCAAGTAAAATTTATGTGAGAATCTTCACCATCTTCATTCGTTAATTTTTCCTTTTCTATTTCTACTTATAAGACTTGATATTATTTCACATGTCTTTTTAATTATGAATATTTAAATAACTTAAATGAGTGTAAATTTTATCAAAGTATAGATATATTAAAAGATATGTCAAATATTTGGACTTGTAATTTTGCTACTACGTACTATACTTTTGAAGTTCTCTTAAACCAGTCAATCATATTCTTCATTTGTAACTAAGCAATTTGTATACTAATTATTTAGTGTACATTTGCCAA
>JAGFNQ010006773.1:121858-174098 GCA_024364735.1 Boesenbergia rotunda | reverse complement strand
TCTTGATAGGATGTAGCTCATTCAACTCAATGAGCATCACATCATCATGGTTAGACAAGAGAAAAGAGTATCTCTCAGGCTGACAACGTATCCTATCAGATCTGCGAGGAGGTTGGTCTACTTGAACAGCCTGTTGTTCCACAACTTCTTGTGTAACAACTGTTGGTGCAATTTGCACTAATAGTTAAACCTGAGTTTTGATGAATGACAAATAGGTTAAAGTTAGACTTGCTTTTGGTTTTGACCTCTTTACTAAGTGTGCAGGGTTGAAAGACTTAGGACCTGACACCAGGCTGAAGTCCAGGGTGGCTGAGTCCTGGCGGGAAGTCCAGGGTGGTTGAGTCCTGGCGAGAAGTCCAGTTGGGTTCACGGGGCCTGACAACTGGCTGAAGCCCAAGTTGGTTGAAACTTGGCAAAAAGACCAGGGTGGTTGAGCCCTGGCAGGAAGACCTGGTGGGTTAAGAAGTTGAGTAGAGCTGCACGAGGTAAGTGAGGTAAGTCACTGGAGGAGCGAACCAGTGAGGACGGGTCCTATTTTAGGACTGTAGGCGCGGTCCAACTTAGGCCCATTTTGGTGACCTCGGTTGAGTCCTGGTTAGATCCTTATCCAGGTTTGGACGGGGTCTAATTAACTCTAAATGCATTAACTCTATTTTACAGAATTTATTTAATTAGATTCTAAATGCATTAACTCTATTTTACAGAATTTATTTAATTAGATTTTATAGTTGAATTTTATAAAATTATTCCTTATCTAAAGCCTTGGTGGAGGATAAATTATCATTTAAATTATTCGTATTTCCTTCTTTTTAGAGAATAAAATTATTCCTACTAATGCTTAAAATTCTCACGTAAAGCTTAGCTGGAAGGATAAAATCTCCTTTTAAATTATTAATAAAATTGTAAGAGGATAAAACCTCTCGGTTAACTTTTCAATATTCTGTATTTATATTTTATTTAAATTATTTTCTTAATTGAAGCAAAGGATAGAAACATTATCTTTTTTTTTAATTATTTTATCTTGTTGATGGATAAAATTTGAGCTGAGAAGATCATGCATCGAAGCACTATAAATAGAAGCAAGCAAGCCCTCTAACAAATAAGAAAATTTGATTCTGGTTCAAGCTTTGGCGCTCTCTTGCTTCCACGCTCCTCTGCTGCGGTTTGTGCTTTGACTCGACGTTGTCCGACCGCTGCTGGAAGATCGCTCCCAACACCCAAGCTGCTTCAGATAAATCTAAGTGTTGGGTAACGAATTTTTTTTTCTGCACTTAAATTATTTAAGGGGGAAGTGTAGGGCTGTTACACTTCCGCCCAATCTTGTATTCGAATCACTCTATCGGTAGTTTGTCGATAGAGGTTTTTAGTGGATTGCCCACAGGAAAGGTTCAAGGAACCTGGGCCTTCGAGTAGGAGTCGGCGAATGCTCCGAACGAAGTAAAACTCCTCGTGTAATTTTTTTTTATTTTTCGCTTTCGCATTTCGTTTTAATTTTTTCGCTGCGCACGTTATAAAAAGCATCGTACAATTTTCTATCGACTCTGATTTTATAACGAAGATTTTAAAAGTCACGTGATTCACCCCCCCCCTCTCACGTGCATCGGTCCTACAACAACCTCATGATCCACAACATCTTGTGGTGCATGTTCAATGTCCATTAAGGCCTCAGTACTATCTGCATCTTGAACTTCTTCAAGATGGATTTCACTCCCACTAGTCCTTCTAGAAATAAACCCCTTTTCTAGAAAAATACCATTTCTAGCGACAAACACTTTGCCTTGTGTGGGATTGTAAAAGTTATATCTCTTTGTTTCCTTGGGATATCCTACAAAGTAGCACTTATCAAATTTGGGTCCTAGTTTATCTGAGACTTGACGTCGAACGTAAGCCTCACAACCCCAAATCCTCATAAAAGACATCGTGGGACTCTTCCCAGTCCATATCGTATATGGTGTCTTTATAACAGCCTTTGATGGAGCTCGGTTAAGTGTGAAAAGAGCTGTCTCTAGAGTGAATCCCCAGAAGGAAGTAGGAAGATCCGTCTGACTCATCATCGATCGTACCATATCTAATAGAGTATGATTTCTCCGCTCGGACACACCATTCCACTGTGGTGTTCCAGGTGGAGTGAGTTGGGATATGATCCCACACTCTGCTAGATGGTCACGAAACTCTTGGCTAAGGTATTCACCACCTTGATCTGATCGAAGCATCTTAATACTTTTGCCAAGTTGGTTTTGTACTTCACTCTTGAATTCTTTGAACTTTTCAAAAGATTCTGACTTGTGTTTCATGAGATACATATAGCCATACCTACTGATATCATCAGTGAAAGTGATGAAGTACTGATAGCCTCCTCTAGCTGCGACATTGAAAGGGTATGTATGAGTCCTAACAACTCTGTCGCTCTTTTGTCGTGTCCACTAAATGGAGTCTTAGTCATCTTGCCTAAAAGACAAGATTCACATGTCTCATATGATTCAAAATCAAATGAGTCTAGTAATCCATCCTTATGGAGCTGGGATATGCGACTCTCATTTATATGTCCTAAGCGACAATGCCAGAGATATGCTTGGTTTAAATCATTTGGTTTGATTGTTTGGTATTTATGTTATAGATTGGGTTATCTAGATCTAGAAGATAGAGTCCATTTATCAATGGTGCATTACAATAGAACATATCATTTAGCATTATAGAACAACATTTGTTCTTTATGGTAAATGAAAACCCTTTCTTGTCCAAACAAGATACTGAAATAATGTTCTTAGTTAATGCAGGTACATAAAATCACTCTTCTAGTTCTAGGATAAGCCTAGTGGGCAAAGACAAGAAATATGTTCCTACAGTAATAGCAGCAACTCTTGCTCCATTGCCTACACGTAGGTCCACTTCGCCCTTGGTCAATGATCTAGCTCTTTGAAAGCCCTGCACATTAGTACAAATGTGAGAAGCACATCCGGTATCTAATACCCAAGAAGAAGAGATAGATAGATTGACTTCTATAACAAAAATACCTTAGGCAGAAGTCTCACTTCTTTTCTTCTTTCCTTCCTCCAGGTAGAGTTTACAATTCCTCTTCCAATGTCCGGTCTCACCACAATGGAAGCAGGTCCCTTCCTTAGGCACTTTGCCTTTAGCTTTGGATGTAGTAGAATTGGCCTTGCCTTTGGCTTGGGTCTTACCCTTGCCTTTAGGCTTCCATTTGTCATTGCCTTTGTTAACCATCAGTACATTACTGGTCTTGGCTTTCTTGAGATTGGGCTCAGCAGTTCTCAACATGCTGAGCATCTCAGGTAAAGGCTTATCAATTTCATTCATATTGTAGTTCATGACAAATTGATTATAACCCTCCGACAACGATTGCAGGATAAGGTCTGTTGCCAATTCTTGGCCCAGTGGGAATCCTAGTCTTTCACGGTTCCCCATATACCCAATCATCATGAGTACGTGAGTTCCTACAGGAGTTTCCTCTTGCATCTTGCATGCAAATAGGGCTTTGGACACCTCAAAGCGCTCGTGCCTAGCTTGCCCTTGATATAGTTGTTTTAGATGCTCAACCATATCATGTGCATTCATGTTCTCGTGTTGCTTCTGAAGCTCAGAGTTCATGGTGGCAAGCATTAGGCATGATACATCCAATGCATCATCCTGATGCTTCTTGTAAGCATATTTTTCAGCACGGGTGGCGGTAGCGACGGGTGCTTCTGGAAGGGGTTGTTCTAGAATGTACAATTTACGTTCTTGTTTGAGGACTATCCTCAAGTTCCTGTACCAGTCCAGGAAATTAGCTCCGTTGAGCTTGTCCTTCTCAAGGACAGATCGTAGAGAGAGAGTGTTCGACGTATTAGACGACATGGTGATCTACAACAACACAACATGCAGAAATAAGTATCATATCTAGATCATTTAATTAGGCCTTTAATTAAATGATGCTCCCACTAAATCGTAGAGCTTTTGTAGGGGCTAGTCATGGATGTAGGCAAACTTACTTTGCTCACACTACTAGCTCCAAACCAAACAGCGACTACATTTATGTGGGACAAGATCCAAATTATACTTCATCTTGAGTTAGCTTTGTCTAATCGCCCAAGACTCGGTACAATTAGGTAGGTAACATTTTACCAATTACATCGTATGCAACTCTTGAAAAAGGATTAAGATTCACATTACACATAATCTTGAGTTAGCTTTGGCTAATCGCCCAAGACTTAGCATAATTTTCCTCTTACCCAATGTTCCCAACATTTGGGATATGCCTCTAAGTTTCTCAATCCAATTGAGGTGACTTAGTTAAGTCTCACCCAAAGTTCGATAGCGGGACATCATAATTGTCCACTCGCACTCTACCAAGATAAAATGCGTTGCTTTGCTTTGGCAAACCCAACAACAAATGATCGAGGTAGTTTATGAGTACCGAACCTTGGTAGGCATATTGAGTTGACTTAATTAAGATTAACATCTAAGCATGCATCACATACACACACATAGCATATATCAATATATAGGCAAGAAAATGTGACATGGTTATGGCCAGTATACTACGATCTTCTCAAGCCAATGAGAAGATCGATGGTCAACCTAAGGATAACTTCTTCTCCAAGAGCATCCTCCGGCCATCATGTGTGGTTGGCATCCTCCTTGTAACTTCATTCTTCAATGGACACTCCATTCCTCTTTTGTACATTACAATGTAGGAAAACTCGAGTTACATTCGAGTCTAAATCTAATTTTACAATTAGGAAGAATAGATACAAGGCACGACATGTAGGCCGTATTATGAATTACAACATGCACACACACACATACATCCAATCACATTGGGGTTAAGGCCATAACCATTCACCATGTCATCATTTATACACAATAGATTTAGGACATTGATTTTATTATGAGTGCAAAACCAAATTTACTTTGTTGTTCCCCGAGTGAGTCGCTGCCCAGATTCATCAACATGAATCCGAGACCCATATAGCAATGGTATGATCACTCAGACTCCGCATTCCCGAGACATTCTCGGGGTTTTCTCACTCGGGACGACCCGAGCTTCTGTCTTCCCAAGTGACCTCGGGAAGCTTTCTGCTCGGTATGACCTCAGAGGTCAGTCTTCCCGAGTGGGAGGTCGGGAGCCCGACTACTATATCATACAGTTTATGCAATTCATAATATATCTTGTCCTACTTCTATATCACATATAAAAGTACAAAAACTTTGTACGATCTTTCGCAAGTGGCTCTGATACCACTGTTGGGATCTTCAGGCGACATAAACATAAAACGCAGCGGAAACAAGATCCCATGAGCGATCCATGCGAAAGAAAACTCGTACAAAGTATATCTATCTAATAGATTTATCTACTGTTTATACCTTTGGAGCGTGCCCTTACGTTTATCCCGCTCGTCCAAGCGCCGCCGGATCTCTTGCACGTTCAAGTGTCCGTGACTCTATTCGTATCCACATGAACATGATATCTCTACATCGGAGAAGAACTACCTTAGTTGTGCTAGCAACTTGAGGTAGTTCACAAAACACCAAAAACCCAAGATGTGAGTTTCGGCCAAGATGGAGAAGAGAAGGAAGAGGGGAAAGAAAATGACAAGTTGTCATCCAAATGACAAGGGAAAAACTCTTTTATACTCATATCATGAGGAGTTTTTGCCTTTTAAACTTCCCTTCATTAAACATTTTAATGTAACTCTCTAACTTTTCATGTAACACTTTAATGGTGAGAAACTCTCCATCTTCCTCTCTTATTAATTCATTAAACATTTTAATGAATTAATATTTCATCCAAATGTGGTTGAGTCTAATCTAAATGAGTTTAACTCAAATTAGATCTCAATCCATAATCCAATTGGATTCACTTGAGTCTAACTCAATTAATCCAATTCCAATTAAATCTTAGCCAAATCAAGATCAATTAATCTCCGAAGCATCGTGTCCTTAGTGTGTGACCCAATAGGCTCTCGTAACGTTGGCAATGTGTCTAAACCAATTTAGACACAAAAGCAATGAGCGGCATCTAGCAATGCATCAATGCTACCCAAGTAACAAGAAAGTCGAGATCCGACTTAACCTCCGTGACTATGGCAATGTATTGTTGGTGCAGACATCACCCAAGTCGAACGTGTGTTTTAATCAATGGTAAAGGGTTCAAAAGTTAAGATGTTTTGTTTTCTAACATACTACTTGAGTGTGCAGATTAAAGTCCTAGCGAAGGACTGCTATGCATCATAACCCTAAGACCCAACGAAGGGCTGCTGGGCACTTAGCGAAGGGCTGCTAGGAGTTAAAGACCTAGCGAAGGACTGCTGGGCACCAGGCGAAGGACTGCCTGGAACTAAATACCTGGCGAAGGACTGCTGGGCACCAGGCGAAGGATTGCCTGGAACTGAAGACCTGGCGAAGGACTGCTGGGCACCAGGCGAAGGACTTCCTGGAACTGAAGACCTGGCGAAGGACTGCTGGGCACCAGGCGAAGGACTGCCTGGAACTGAAGACCTGGCGAAGGACAGCTAGGCACCAGGCGAAGGACTGTTGGGCAAAAGTCCAACCGGAGGAGCCGGTTGGCATCAAGTAAATTCTCCTGAGAGGAGTAGGTGAGGACGCGTTCCCCGTTGAGGGAACAGTAGGCGTCGGTTCGACCTAGGGTTCCATTTTAGAGACCCAAAGTCAGAACCAAGACAGCTAAGGCTGTATAAACCTAATACTCTATTGCTTCATATTGTTTTGGACTAACCCTGGATGCAGGACCGAAGGAACGTGTGTCTGCAGCTCAGAATGCCCAAAGGAGAGAGGCAAGTAGCTGAGCAGGGCGCCCCTAGTGTCTCGGGTGCCCCCAAGGCCAATACAAAATGAGTGAAGCAAAGAAGTGCTTCGGTAGCTTACTGGCGGGGCGCCCCCTGCGTCCCGGGCGCCCCCAGTGCCCAGGGCGCCCCGCGCTTAAGCCAGCGAAGCGGATAAACCTCATCCAGCAGAGAAGCCCGCTAAAACAGTCAACCAAGGCGCCCCCTGCTTCCCGGGCGCCCCCGTCAAGGTTCGATCCCTATTTTGGAGGGATAAAATGCTGACCGAGACTGTTGCGGATCAAAGGCCACGTGGAGGGCGCCCCCAACGTCCAGGGCGCCCCCAAACCTACTATATAAAGCCCTCGACCCCCAAGGCTTCAGAACAACTTCTTCCAACGCAATTTCGCTCTTCTGCTCTAGCGCTCTGCTCCGGAAACCTCTCAACTCGAGATACAAGCGGCGACGATGTCACCCTGCTCCAAAATACAATCCACACCGGACGTCGGTAACGAAGAGCTGTTTTTTAAGTTTACTGTACTACTTTTGTAATCATCCTTCTGTAAACTGTTTTGCGCATATAGAATTGCCCGCAGTAAACGGTCAACGACCGTGGGCCTTGGAGTAGGAGCCGACCGCGACTCCGAACCAAGTAAAACTACTTGCGTTCTTTTTGTTGTGATTTGTTTTCCGCTGCGTATGCTCTTATCTTTAATCCAAAAACGATTTACGATATTCACCCCCCCCCTCTATCGTTTCTCTCGATCCAACAAGTGGTATCAGAGCGGGGAAGCTCAAATTTGGTGCAACCACCAATTTGAGAATTTTTCAGATTTTTTTTGAAATCTTTTTAATTTTTTTTCGTTCGAAATTTTTCTCGTTAATCGAGGTGGGTGCGACACCCCTCGACAAATATTTTTCTTTTACTTCCCGCACTACTAATCCAAGACCAAGTCTTGGGATATCTCTTTCCTATTTCTTTTAGTTTCAGTTAAATGGCCATGCAAGAAGGATTCAGCACAGCCAGACCTCCACTTTTCAGTGGAGAAGACTTTTCCTACTGGAAAAGTCGAATGGAGGTCCACCTGAAAACTCAGGTGGACATGTGGATAATCATCCAGTCTGGACTGGAGATTCCATAGAACGCTGAAGGAGTACCACAGCCGTACACTGAGTGGGATACCGCCCTGAAAAGAAGAATTGAAGCTGATGCGAAAGCGACCCAGACCCTTTAATGCGGCCTGACCAAGGAAGAGTTGAATCGGGTAGGACCATTCAACAGTGCCAAGGAGTTGTGAGGCAAACTGATCGAGCTGCACGAAGGAACTTCCGACACTCGAATCAGCAAGAGAGATCTCCTCCTGAACAAGTTGTATATGATCAAGATGAATGACAACGAAACAGCAGCCCAGCTCCATGCCAGAATTCAGGAATTAATGAACGAACTACACACAATCGGTCACAAGGTAGAAAATCGTGACTTGATAAGGTATGCTCTCAACGCTTTCCCGAGAAACACCTTGTGGGCATTTATGGTAGATGCATACAAGGTTTCAAGGGACCTTTCAAAAATAAAGTTAGATGAACTATTTTCTGAATTAGAGTTACATAAGCAGACTAACTGCAATCTGGCCGAGAAAGGCATCGCTTTTCTTGCAGGTAAAGCTGGAAAGACAACCAAGAAAAAGCCTCAACCTACACCTGAGTCTGATTCAGACTTAGACTCAGAAGACACCAAGGGAAATTGACCGAAGCTGGTTCGGCTAGCCCGAGACTACTACAAAGAACTGAAGAACCAAACCAACAGAAGAAAAGCCAGCCAAAGAAAGGAAGAACCAGCTGAACCCTCAAATGACAAGAACAAACCAAACGTGACCTGCTATGAGGGCAAGAAGAAGGGTCACTACAAGACGGAGTGTCCGAACCTAAAGGAGACCAAGAAGACTAGAAGGAAGAAGACACTTCAGGCAACCTGGGACGAGTCCTCCTCCTCCGAAGAAGAAGAGGTCCCACAGTCGAACCTGCTAGCCCTAACTGCCTCAGAAGAAATCGAAACAGAGTCAGAGTCGGAGCCGGATGACGGCAAACTTACATTCTCAGAGGACGGCGAAATAACTGTAAGTGGTTTTTCAAGAATTCAATTAAATGAGTTAATTTCTTATCTTTCTCGAGATTTGGCAAAAGCTAAACTCCGAGTCGAATCTCTTTGACAGGAAGTAAAACTCCTGAAAGAGAGAGCTGACTCTAGACCCTTAACTGAGAAGGTTCAAGAAGGAACCTCTACTCAAGTTGAAAAACTTGAGAAAGAGAACTCCTCCTTGAAAACTCAAGTTAAGGACCTTAGATCAGCTTTAGAATGATTCACTTCTGGTTCCAAGGGTCTTGACATGATTCTTGGAAAACAGAGGTCAGTTCTAAATCGATCTGGACTAGGCTATAGAACCAAATCTAGACAAAGATCCTACTATGCTGTACTGAACCAGTCCAGACCTAAAGTTCAGGCATGGGTACCCAAACTGTGCCTGAACAAACAAACTGGATCAAATCAGTATTGGATCCCCAAGGACAAGATTCACATCTTGCCAAACTATTATCGTGGCTTTAGTCCAGGGGGAGCCAAATTAAAAAATAATATTTATTGTTAGATAAAATTCAATCTTTGTTTGCAAATTGCATGATTGCTTGTTTATTTAATTTCTGCAATTTACCATGTTTAGATTAAGGAATGGTTAATTTAAGGACTGAACCAACTTAACTGAAATTTGAACAACATAATATTGGGTGGAGGTAAGATGATTGTACGTTAGGGAAGCCAATTCTAATAAGGTCAAGTATACTCTACTTGGTCTCTTTAGACTGGTGAAACTAGCCGAAGCTACCGATCCAAGACCCAAGCTAGTTAGACCAGAATTTTTCAAGAAATAGTTTTGAAAATGAAATTTCATTAAAAGGCTTTGTCAAGTAAAGGGTTGATGATCCAATAAGGCTACGGCCAAAGAAGGCCTAGTGCCTCGCCAAGACCTGGAAGCTAATTTTTGAAATTCAAATTCAAACTATTCTTTGTCAAATTCGAATCTAACACAAATTTTCAGTTGATTGTAGATTCAAACATTTTTTTTACAAACTCAAAATCAACTGTTTTCAAAATTAAATTAAGTTTTTCAAAATAAATCATAATTTTTCAAATTAATTCTAACTACCAAAACCTGTCTCACAAAAACTATAAGGCTAACGTGATTGATAACCCTAGATTGGGTGAAACAGACTAGGCTGTGAAAATCAATTTAGGCTATTCCTAATTCTAATTGGATCCAAATCAACAAAACTCTTTATGTGTAGGAACATAAAGATTTGGACCAATGGATGTTGGATAGCGGTTGCTCCAGTCACATGACTGGAGATAAATTGAAATTCACCAAACTTAAGTTCAAGAACCTAGGCTCAGTGGCATTTGGCAACAATGCTACACTCAAGGTAATTGGGTCAGGTAATATTGAACTTAAATCTGACTTTGTTATTAAGAAAGTACTTTTGGTTGAAAATTTTAATTTTAACTTGCTTAGCATTAGTCAGTTGTGTGATTCTGGTTATGTAGTTACCTTCAACAATTCTAACTGCCTGATTAGAAACCTGCAAGACTCAGAAATCATGCTTAAGGGCACTAGGAAAAATAATGTTTACACTATAAACTTACCCCTAGTACCTAAATGTATGTTAACTCAGTTAGAACAATCAAACCTCTGGCATAGGAGATTAGGTCACACTAATCTGAAAATTATTTCAAAAGTCACCCAACTCGGCCTAATTAAAGGTATCCCTAAAATTAAAAATCATGAAAACTTAATATGTGAATCATGTAATCAAGGTAAACAAACCAGGTCTAGTCACAAACTAATCCAATCTGATCAAACTCAAACTACACTTGAGCTCCTGCACCTTGACCTATTTGATTCACATGGAGCCAAGTCACTAAGCGGAAACCGGTACTGCTTAGTAATAGTTGATGATTACTCAAGGTTTACCTGGGTTAGGTTTCTAAAGATCAAAGATGAAACCCTAAACCTATTCAATGAATTTTGTAAGTTAATTGAAAATCAAAACGATACTAAAATTAAAAGATTTAGGAGTGATCACGAGGGAGATTTTGAAAATCAACGGTTCGAGGAATTCTGTAAGGTAAATGGGTACATACATGAATTTTCGTGTCCTAGAACCCCCCAGTAAAATGGGATAGTCGAAAGAAGAAATAGAACCCTACAGGAAGCCGCTAGGGCTATGCTCAACGAATTCAACCTAGTCAACCAATATTGGGCAGAAGCAGTTAGTACGGCTTGCTACATTCAAAATAGGGTCCTGATTAACAAGCGACACAACAAAACACCCTATGAATTATACTATCATAGACTTCCAAATTTACACTACCTAAGGGTCTTTGGATGTAAAGTCCATATCCTAAACACCAAAGACTATCTAGGAAAATTCCAGTCTAAGTCAACCCTAGGCATCTTCCTAGGATATTCAACCACAAGTAAAGCCTATAGGGTGTACAACAAACAAACTAAGAAAATTGAAGAAACAACCAATTTAATATTTGATGAAGAAATTAACTCAAAACCTGATAATCCAAATCAAACTTCATCAAATACTAATCAAGAAGATAATGAACAAGCTGTTGAATCTTTAGTTGAACCCATAAACGAACTAACTATTGAACCAACTAATGAGTCAATTGAATCAACTATAGAACCAATAATTGAACCAACTCAAATAGTTGAATCAAATAGTGAACCAAACCGACCAGCCGGATCTGAGGCTGAACTAAGTTCCAGAAAAACCAAGAAACCCAGACTCAGTCACCCAACCGATCAAATTGTGGGTGATCCAACTCTAGGAGTCAGAACTAGGTCTTCCTACAGAAACCTTAGTCAGATAGCAATGATTTCAAAAATAGAACCTAAGACTATAGAGGAAGCCTTACCTGATCCTGATTGGATCATAGCTATGCAAGAAGAGTTAGCCCAATTTGAGAGGAACCAAGTCTGGGAACTAGTACCTAAACCTGAGGACAAATCCGTCATTGACACTAAGTGGGTTTTTAGGAATAAGTTAAATGATCAAGGAGAGATAGTTAGAAATAAAGCCCGCTTAGTAGCGAAAGGATTCAGCCAAGTAAAAGGATTAGACTATGACGAAACCTATGCCCCGGTAGCTAGACTTGAGTCCATTAGGATGTTATTGTCCTTTGCATCCGATAAAGGATTTAAACTATGCCAAATGGATGTAAGTCAACCTTTCTAAATGGATTCATTAAGGAAGAAGTCTATGTAGGACAACCCCCTAGTTTTGAGGACTTAGAAAGACCTGACCATGTTTACAAACTTACCAAAGCACTTTATGGACTAAAACAAGCACCTAGGGCCTGGTATGAATGCTTATTCACTTACCTAATTTCTAAAGAATTTAAACAAGGACAAATCGATTCAACCCTATTTATTAAAACTTTAGAAAAAGAAATCTTTATTGCCCAAATCTACGTCGATGACATAATCGTTGGGTCCACCAACTCTAATTTTTTAAAAGAATTCGTTAAAATAATGGAAAATGAATTTGAAATGAGCTTAGTTGGTGAGCTCAACTTTTTCCTAGGGTTACAAATTAAACAAACTAGAGATGGAAACTATGTCCATCAATCCAAATATGCTAAAGAGTTAATAAAGAAATTTAAAATGGATAACTCTAAAAGCATAAATACTCCTATGGCCACTAATATAAAAATAGATAGTGACCCTGATGGAAAACCAGTAGACCTTAAACTTTATAGGAGTATGATTGGAAGCCTACTATACCTTACAGCCAGCAGACCTGATATACTTTTCTCGGTAGGAATGTGTGCTAGATACCAAACCTGTGCTAAGGAAACGCACTTAGCACCCCTAAAAAGAATATTAAGATACATTAAGGGCACCCTAAATGTAGGGATTTGGTATCCTAGGACCTCAACTTTTAAACTATCAGGATATTCAGACTCTGACTATGCTGGTTGTAAGCTAGATAGAAAAAGTACAAGCGGAAGCTGCCAACTCTTAGGAAACAGTCTAGTAAGTTGGTGCAGTAGAAAGCAACACTGTGTAGCTTTGTCCACAACTGAAGCTGAGTATGTTTCTTTAGGAGAGTGTGTAACACAACTCTTATGGATGATGCACACTCTTAAAGACTTCCAGCTTGACTACAATCAAACCCAAGTCTTCATTGATAATATAAGCTCAATTAATCTAACTAAAAATCCAATCCAACACTCCAGAACTAAACACATAGAAGTTAAACACCACTTTGTAAGAGATCATGTAGCCAGGGGTGAAATAGTCCTTAAGCATATAGACTCTAAATCCAACTTAGCTGACATATTCACTAAACCCCTACCTGAGTCTGAGTTCAGCTCATTAAGAAGGCAGTTAGGATTATGCTTGTTAGAATAGGTTTACTCTACTTTTGGTTTTCTTACTGCTTTATTTGATTTGAAAATTCAATTTTTAAAATAATTCTAAAACTGTTTCACTTGATTTCAAAATCAGCTTTTACTTAGTTTGAAATTTTTTTTAAAATAAATTTTTCGACTTAGTTTTATTTTAAAACTACCCCCTTCAAAACTAGGGCTTTTTCGCAAATGGACTTAGCCTAGGCCCTAACCCTAGAACTGCATGTACCTATAGATTTAGAAGCCAGCATCTCACAAGCACCTTAGGGTACTGTTGATTGATAACCTAGAATGGATTGAGATGCTTAGGTCTTTGCCTTAATTCAAGATGCTTTAAGTCAGTGCATCTGCAATAATTGGGGCACTAAATACAACTTAAACAGTAATCAAGTTAAGTGTCAAGTTTAGAAAATCTAACTTGAACAGAACACTTAACTCGACTAACCCTAGCAAAAACTACTGTTTATAACAGTTAGTAAGTAGCTAAATGGGTTAGACAGACCCTAAAGAGATAATTGAAATTAGTTTGATTCAGTTTATCTTGCATTGGTTCAGTACAGCACATTAATTCTTTTGTTGCAATTTATTTATCTTCTTTCTGCTATATTACATTGTTTTTTGATATATGGAAAAGGGGGAGAGATAGGAAAGGAGAGAAGCGTTAAATTTTTTCAATATTCAAAATTTCAAAACTTTATCCTTTCTTCAAAAAGTACTTAATATATTCGTTTTCAAAAGTACTAAGTTTTTCTTGTTCAAGTACTTAAACTTAAAACTGCTTTCAAATCTTTTTCAAGTACTTAAACTTAAAGCTGCTTTCAAATCTCTTTCAAAACTTAAACTTAAAGCTGCTTTCAAATCTTAAACTTAAAGCCGCTTTCAAATCTTTTTCAAGTACTTAAACTTAAAGCTGCTTTCAAATTTTTTTCAAGTACTTAAACTTAAGCTGATTTCAATTTTTTTTAGTACTCAAACTCAAGCTATTTTTCAAAACTTTTTAAGTACTTAAACTTAAGTTGTTTTCAAAAATTTTGTTAAACACTTAAACTCAAGCTGTTTTTCAAAGTTTTTAAGTACTTAAAACTTAAGCTGTTGCAAATTTTGCTAAGTACTTATCTTAAACTTAAGCTATGGTTCCAAAAAACTTAAAACTTCAGAAGATGGTTCTTTTCTACTGACATGAAATTTTTAAGTCTAAATCTTCAAAAGTGTTTAAGTGTTTAAGTCTAAAGCTTCTTTTGAAAATTGTTCTAAGTGTTTGAAAAATTAATTCCATCCTTAGAGTTAGAAATTTCTTTTAGAACCCCACGAACTTTTGAAAAACCTAAGGGGAGATTCCTTCTAGGGGGAGGAAACTAAACTTTTATATCATCTGCTCTGATTACCTTAACTTTTTGAACCGGGTTGCCATAAATCAAAAAGGAGGAGATTGTTGGTGCAGACAACACCCAAGTCGAACCTGTGTTTTGATCAATGGCAAAGGGTTCAAAAGTTAAGATGTTTTGTTTTTCTAACATACTACCTGAGTGTGCAAATTAAAGTCCTAGCGAAGGACTGCTAGGCACCTAGCGAAGGACTGCTAGGCATCAGAACCCTAAGACCCAGCGAAGGGCTGCTGGGTACCTAGCGAAGGGCTGCTAGGAGTTAAAGACCTGACGAAGGACTGCTGGGCACCAGGCGAAGAACTACCTGGAACTGAAGACCTGGCGAAGGATTGCTGGGCACCAGGCGAAGGACTGCCTGGAACTGAAGACCTGGCGAAGGACAGCTAGGCACCTGGCGAAGGACTACTGGGCAAAAGTCCAACCGGAGGAGCCGGTTGGCATCAGGTAAATTCTCCTGAGAAGAGTAGGTGAGGATGCGTTCCCCGTTGAGGGAACAGTAGGTGTCGGTTCGACCTAGGGTTCCATTTTGGAGACCCAAAGTCTGAACCAAGACAGCTAAGGCTGTATAAAACTAATACTCTATTGCTTCATATTGTTTTGGACTAACCCTGGATGCAGGACCGAAGGAACGTGTATCTGCAGCTCAGAATGCCCAAAGGAGAGAGGCAAGTAGCTGAGCAGGGCGCCCCTAGTGTCCCGGGCGCCCCCAAGGCCAATACAAAATGAGTGAAGCAAAGAAGTGCTTCGGTAGTTTACTGGGCAGGGCACCCCCATGCTCCCGGGCGCCCCCTGCATCCCGGGCTCCCCCAGTGCCCAGGGCGCCCCGCGCTTAAGCCAGCGAAGCGGATAAACCTCATCCAGCCGAGAAGCCCGCTGAAACAGTCAACCAGGCCGCCCCCTGCTTCCCGGGCGCCCCCGTCAAGGTTTGATCCCTATTTTGAAGGGATAAAAAGCTGACCGAGACTGTTGCAGATCAAAGGCCACGTGGAGGGTGCCCCCAACTTCTAGGGCGCCCCCAGACCTACTATATAAAGCCCTCGACCCCCAAGGCTTCAGAACAACTTCTTCCAATGCAATTTCTCTCTTCTGCTCCAGCGCACTGCTCCGGAAACCTCTCAACTCGAGATACAAGCGCCGACTATGTCCCCCTACTCCAAAATACAATCCACATCGGACGTCGGTAACGAAGAGCTGTTTTTTAAGTTTACTGTACTACTTTTGTAATCATCCTTCTGTAAACTGTTTTGCACATATAGAATTGCTCGCAGTAAACGGTCAACGACCGTGGGCCTTGGAGTAGGAGCCGACCGCGACTCCGATCCAAGTAAAACTACTTGCGTTCTTTTTGTTGTGATTTGATTTTCCGCTGCGTATGCTCTTATCGTTAATCCAAAAACGATTTACAATATTCACCCCCCCCCTCCATCGTTTCTCTCGATCCAACATGTATGACCTTGTCCTTCTATCCTTGATATCTAGATTGACAAATGAGGCATAGACCGTGTCATCCTCAATCAATCTGGTGTTTCTTGATCCCCGAGTAGACTCACTCAAACAATTGAGCTCAATATCTCATATTGACTCATTCGAGCATGGTCATGCGTTTTAGCAGTCCTACTCGATCAAGGGGCCCACAGATATCACTCCCGTCATATGGGAGGGATAGATCTCATCTACATCACTCACATCCCTCCGCATAATTCATTACATACCCAGTGATCGCCTTTATAGTCCACCCTGTTACGGGTGACGTTTGACGATACCAAAGTACATAACTCCTTATGTAGGGAACCGTAGTGACTTCAGGTCTAAGGACTATTCATACCAATAGTCACATGAGAAAGTTTATGACACTCATTTTTTCATGGCGGGTCATTCAGTACACATTCTCCAATGTATACCCATGTGTCAACTTGATATCACATATCCATGACTTATGAGCTCAAGTCATCAGTTGACCTACATGCTAGTCTCCATGTATTAATATTGTCCTTGAATATTAATACTTGACTAGGAATGGTTTAGAGTAGTGTTCTCTACATCATCTCACTATCAATTCAACCAATCGATATAATGTAGATAAGAATCTACTACCCAATGACATTATTATACTTAGTTATTTGGCACAAATACAAAGTAAGTATAATAACCAAACATGTCTTTATTAATAATAGAATATGATACAAAATATCCCTAGTCAATCATCATATAATTGGCTCTAGGGCTCCTACTAACATAGATAGCATCAAACACAAACCTAAGCCCTAAATCTCATGTTGGCAGAAACTTGCCTATAGGGAAACCTTCACGATTTTTGCAACACATCGCCAAAAACATACAAGAACATGAATCAAAACATATATAACTATTATGTTGCAGGTGAGGGGAGACTTACCCTTGTTGTCTTGGTTATAAACCTCGAATAGAGAAACAAAAGGAAGCTTTCTTGACCTTGAAGTACTCCTTGCCTTTGTAGCCTTGTAGAAGAACTTAGATCTTCAGGAGGGAGACCTCTTGTGAAGTTTTCCAAGAGGATAACTCCTTTGAAATTTTCGGCCAAGAAGGAAGAAGAGAGGGGAGAGGAAAGGCCTTGGTGGAAGAGAAGAAGAGAAAAGTAACTTAAGCCTCTTCACTTCTCATCCCACCTCTTTATACTAAGTGAAGGGGGCAAGTAAAAGGGCATGGTGTCTCCTCTCATGGTGACTCTTCACTTCCCTTATCCTTACACCTATCTACAATTCCCTTTATCCTCCTAATAGCACTCCCTTGCTAGGTGAATTGGTTACATATGCATTCTTAAGGCTTACATCATCTCTAAGGTCCAAGGTTCAATCCTTGGCTCCTACATCATTTTATTTTATTTTACTTTTTTTTTATTCTTTTGCAAGCCCATCTAAGGTAAGGCCCATTACATGATGTGTTATTTCTTTTATCCTCATGGGGTCCATTAAGATAACTAATGAAGTGGTATTTAAGACCCATTAGGGATTTCTGTTGGATCAAGAGAACCGATAGAGGGGGTGAATATCGGAAAGCGTTCGGATTTAAGATAGAGAATTTGCACAGCAGAAGATTAAAACAAAACACACAGACACAGTGATTTTTACTTGGTTCGGAGCCTAGGTCGACTCCTACTCCAAGGCCCACGGTCGTTGACCGTTTTCTGCGGGCAATTCTATAAGTTCGCAAATCAGTTTACAGTATTGAGTTACAAATATAGCACAGTAAACTTAACAAATAAAAAACTCTTCTTTTACCGACGTCCGAAGTAGGTAGTCTTTTTCGGAGCAGCGGGACGTCGTCGGCTCGAGTTGGGAGGTTTCCGGAGCTAGTCGCGAGAGCTGAAGAGCGTAGAAGCGTTGAATCGAAGTTGTTGTCCAAAGCCTTGGCCTGGGGTGCTATTTATAGCACCTTGGGGCGCCCTGGACGTCGGGGGCGCCCCCCCCCACGTGTCACGCGATCCGAGCTTCGCTCGGTCAACCTCTATCCCACTCAAATAGGGATGAGGTTTGACACTGGGGGCGCCCTGCTTGACTCCTTCAGCGCGGGCTTCTCGGCTGGATAAGGGTAATCAGCTTCGCTAGTGTAGGCGCGGGGCGCCCTGGGCGTTCGGGTCACCCTGGCTGCTGGGGGCGCCCCGGCCAGTGGTCAACCGAAGCCTTTGTTGCTTCGCTTGTTTTGTGTTGCCCCTGGGGGCGCCCGGGACACTGAGGGCGCCCTGCTCAGCTACTTGCCTCTCTCCTTTGGGCATTCTGAGCTACAGACACACGTTCCTTCGGTCCTGCATCCAGGGTTAGTCCAAAACAATATAAAGCATTAGAGTATTATGTTTATACAGCCTTAGCTGTCTTGGTTCTGACTTTGGGCCTCCAAAATGGAGCCCTAGGTCGAACCGACGCCTACTGTTCCCTCGACGGGGAACGCGTCCTCACCTACTCCTCTCGGGAGAATTTACCTGATGCCAACCGCTCCTCTGGTTGGACTTTTGCCTGGCGGTCCTTTGCCAGGTCTTGGATACCGAGCTGTCCTTCGCCCGGTGCCTAGCATTCCTTCGCTAGGGCTTTTCACCCTGGCATTCCTTCGCCAGTGCCTAGCAGCCCTTCGCCAGGTCTTTGATGACTAGCAGCCCTTTGCTAGTTGCCTAGCAGTCCTTCGCTAGGACTTGATGACTAGCAGCCCTTCGCTAGTTGCTAGCAGTCCTTCGCTAGGACTTGGTGACTAGCAGCCCTTCGCTAGTTGCTTAGCAGTCCTTCGCTAGGGCTTTGTATCCTGGCATTCCTTCGCCAGGTGCCTAGCAGCCCTTCGCTAGGACTTTGTTTCTGCACACTCAAGTAACTTTATTATATCACAAATAAACTTACTTTGAATCCTTTGCCAATATCAAAACAAGGTTCGATATGGTGCTTCCTGCACCAACAATTTCCACCATTTAGAGCCCATATAAAGCCTATTAACACTTACACTAAAATTCCCACAACTCTAACTATCATTCATGAATCATACTCGATATGACTATTATTCATAATCCTACTCAATATTGGGGATAATATTGAAGGGAATTTTAGTGGGGTGTTACAAACTGGACCCCGAAAATAAACACAAAAACCGGCGATCCAAACCGTCGTCTTTTCCGCGGTTAATTAATCCGGAAAGTTACAAGGCCTTAACCTCGGTTTCGGCCAAGTTGTAACTTGGATTAATTAACACGATGACGAGTCGGTCGTAAGAAGGACGGGTCTCTATTCGGATTAATTTTTTTTAATCCGTAGCCATAGAGAGGTCTTTCAGATACGACCCCGTGGTTGTCTTGGAAACCGCCAAGCCATACCTACAAAAAAAACTTGTCCCAAAACTTAGTCTTAGATTAGTAGTATGGTATATAAAGAAAATGAGAAAATAAAAACAATTTTGAGTGGTGATGCACCAACCTCGAAAAATAAAAATCTTACGAACGAAAATAATTAAATCCAAAAAACTTTGCTCAGTTGGTGGTTTCACCAAGATTGAGCCACCCGCTCTGATACCACTTGTGAGATCGTTGTAATCGATAGAGGGGCGGTGAATATCGATGACTTGAAATTTTTCAAAAACAGAGAGAATACGTAGCGAAAAAAACAATGCTAATACTTTTTCTTTTTTACTTGGTTCGGAGTTTGTAATGACTCCTACTCCAAGGCCCACGATCCTTAACCATTTTAGATGGGCAATTCTATATTTCAAAAATGGTACACAAATGAGAATATTCGAATACAGAATTAATTAAAAAACACAATTATACCGATGACACAGAGGAAATGGCAAAGTCTTCTCGAACAATGTGTCATCAATCTTGATCGTTGTCGGTGCAGGAAACTCGAGCACGAAAGAATGATGGAGCGTGTTTGAGTGCTTGAGATGGAAAAATTGTTGTTCTGAAGCAAAGGGGTGAAGCCCCTTTTATAGTGCGTTCTTGGGCGCCTGAGAAGCTGACGTGGCGAACCTGCCAGCTCAGCTTCTCCATCCGCTGGAAAACCCCTTCTAGGGTGCCTGATACCTATTAGGCGCTTGGATTCTCGAGAGCCTGAACCCTTTCAGGCGCCTGGGATGTGGCAGCTGATTCCTTTTAGACCTGCAACCAGGGTTAGTCCAAGAACAATATAATATTAAAAATAAATGCATGACTAACAGCCGAAGCTGTCTTGGTTCTAACTTTGGATTTCAAAATGAAGTCCTAGGTCGAACCGATGACTACTGTTCCCTCTTCCGGGGAACGCGTCCTCACCTACTCCACTCTGGAGAAGTTACCTTTTTGCCAACCGGATCCTCCGGTTGGACTTTTGCTCGGCCTCTGAGACTGTCGAATCTGAAAGCGTCCATAGCTCAACCCGCCTCTGCTTCTGTCCGCAATCTTCGCTCGGCTAAGACTCTGTTAGTAGGAGCCCTAGAGCCAATTATGTGATGATTGACTAGGGGTATTTTGTATCATATTCTATTATTAATAAAGGCATGTTTGGTTATTATACTTACTTTGTATTCTGTGCCGAATGACTAAGTATAATAATGTCCTTGTGTAGTAGGTTCTTATCTACATTATATCGATTGGTTGAATCGATAGTGAGATAATGTAGAGAACACTACACTAAATTATTCCTAGTCAAGCATCAATTATTCAGGGACAATATTGATGCATGGAAACTAGCATGTAGGTCAACTGATGACTTGAGCTCACAAGTCATGGATATGTGATATCAAGTTGACACATGGGTATACATTGGAGAATGTGTACTGAATGACCCGCCATGAGAAAGTTTCATAGATTGTCATATGACTGTCATAAACTTTCTCATGTGACTATTGGTATGAATAGTCCTTAGACCTGAAGTCACTACGGTTCTCTACATAAGAGTTATGTACTTTGGTATCGTCAAACGTCACCCGTAATAGGGTGGACTATAAAGGCGATCACTGGGTATGTAATGAATTATACGGAGGAATGTGAGTGATGTAGATGGGATCTATCCCTCCCATATGACGGGAGTGATATTTGTGGCCCCTTGATCGAGTAGGACTACTGAAACGCATGACCATGCTCAAATGAGTCAATATGAGATATCGAGCTCATTTGTTTGAGTGAGTCTACTCGGGGATCAAGAAACACAAGATTGATTGAGGATGACACGGTTTATGCCTCATTGGTCAATCTAGATATCAAGGATAGAAGGACAAGATCATACATTATCATAACCACGGAGGTTTAGTCGGATCTCGACTTTTCTTGTTACTTGGGTAGCAATAATGCATTGCTAGATGCCGCTCATTACTTATGTGTCTAAAGTGTTTAGGCACATTGCCAACATCACGAGAACCTATTGGGTCACACACAAAGGACACAATGCTTCGGGAAAGTTGATCGGCAGATCTGAGCCCGAGTTGGGAACTCGGGAGATCTGAGCCCGAGTTGGGAACTCGAGAGACCTGAGCCCGAGTTGGGAACTCGGGAGGTCAGTTCGAGGGACTCGAGAGAGACCGAGTCGGCGCTCGGCGGGCCGAGTCGGAGCTCGGCGGATCGAGTCGGCACTCGGCAGACTGGGTCGGAGCTCGACAGACTGGGTCGGGAGCTCGCCACTCGGGAGACTTGGTCGGGAGACCGAGTCAGAAGCCCGAAAGGCCCGGTCGGAGTTGCATGGAGGAAAGAGAAAAGTCTCTTTTCATTGGATGAAAAGATTCTTTTCTTGCATGGGAAAAGATGAAGAGCCACATGAAAAGATGTGCTCTTTATTGGGAAGCCAAAGAGATACAAACCTCTTCATATTTATGGGATGATTATAAAAGAGGGTCTTGTGACTTTGGATGAGGTCTTCTTCTTGTCTTAGCTTTTCCCCTTCCCTTCCTCTCTTCTTCCTCTCCTCCCTTTTGGCCGAAACCTTATTGTAAGGTTCTTGGTGTTCTGCGAGCTACCTCAAATTGCTAGCACAACTAAGGTAGCTCTCCCGAAGTTGAGAGATTATGTCCGTGTGAATACGAATAGAGGCACGGACACTTGAACGTGCAAGAGATCCGGCGCACCTTGGACGAGCGGGATAAGCAAAGGGCACGCTCCGAAGGTATATCTTCTTTAGAAGTAGATGTAGATTAACTTTGTACGAGTTTTTCTTTCGCATGGATCGCTCATGGATTCTTGTTTCCGCTACGTTTTTATTGTTTTGTGCCGGGAGAACCCAACAGACTCCTGCCTGATCTTCTGAATCAGGACTTCGGTGTCCGGTCCACGATTAGGACTTCTTGTCCAACCCTCGGTCAGGTCTTCGGTGCCCTGCCCTCGACCAGGTCTTCGTGTCCAGTCCTCGACCAGGACTTCATGCTTAACCCTGCAGGTCAAGACTTTGTGTCTGGCTCAACTAGGACTTTCCAACACACTCAATGAACCACATTAGATCACAACATAAACTTAACTTTGAACCCTTTGCCATTATCAAAATCAGGTTCGATCTGGTGTTTCCGACACCAACACAAACATGCTCATGGCTAGGAACGAACATATCCATGAGAACTGAGTTGTGTCATGAACAGTTCTAGGTGAGATATGTCAATGTTTACATAGACGATAGAACAGTTCAAGGAAATCGTGTCTACTATCAGCTAGTAAGTAAACATGTCTTCACAAAAGAATGTTCAATGTATAAAACCTATCTGTCCTATACTGGACTCAATTGTTGAATGTTATCACATAACCTATTTTAATTCATGTGGGGATTGTTAGAAATGTGAATGGAAAAGAGGCAAAAAGGAAGAATAAGACTTCATTATGAGTGAGACTTTAGTCTCACATTTGAAGTTTTAAGGCTTTATGGTTAGTTTATAATATATCACAAGCATTGATGTTGTGAACATATGCATGGGGAGATGACCTCTCTCATGCATGGGCCCACAGGGGGTGCAACTCCACAATTGAATCAAGTTAACTTATGTGCGAGTATGACCTATATGTGATGAATGTTGGACCAGTCTAGGCAAAATTTGTCCAAACAAATGAACCAATGTTTTGTCACTTGAATCATTTTTTTTACGTATTACTCAAGTGTAATGAATGCATTAATATGTGATTAACGCAAAATCCATAACAAACAATTGAAATGGTCGTCAATTGATGATCGAGTAGTTGAAGATAATGAATGGTCATTACTCAGCCATTGAATGCAACGTAGGTATAGAGCTTCTATATAAAAAATCCATGACCTGAGCAAGAGGAAGAATCCACCTTTGTCCCCAAAATTGCTCTGTATAATGCATTAGTTCAACAGAATCTTCATGATAGCATTTGGGTATACATTCAGTTCATCACAAACAATCAGTGCTTGGTTGTTGATGTGGTCTTCCTATTGTATCCTAGAAAATAGACGTTCATCATCATCTCGAAGCACTTCTGAAGGGGGATGAATTTGCTTTAAGGAAACTATGTCGAATGCAGGTCTCAACATATTCCTTTCTTGAATACTCTGTGACCCACTCGGACTTGATAGTTAGGTGACGTAGCTGGCTAGGCAACACTCGGTAGCTTCTTGACTCGACACTGAGCATCATCTTCCCGACTTGGCAACTAAGTCGTCTTGAGAATTCAGGCAACTCAGTGCGAGTACGCAGCTCAGCTTCCACTCGGGAGCTCACGGCTTGCCCTTAGAGCACTCGGCTGACTTGGCGACTCGACACTCGGCAGATTCGATGACTCAACACTAGGCTGACTCGGTAACTCGGCCATACAAGGCAGTTCGACTATACAAGGCAATTGAGTCTTCTAAGCCCTTACTTATCTCAAGTAGCTTATTCTTCCCCATTTGACAGTTTGAAATTGTCAGTTCAAGCCTTCTCAACGGGTAAGTTGGAATTGAATTTCAATTTCAATTCAACAAGTTCTCTATATTCGACAAAGATTGTCTAATCATTTTAAATTTATCCCAATTGATTTAATCTCTTTTAAAACTTAATTAAACTATTATTTAATCAAATTAAACTCAAACTAATCCCGATTTGTATTTTTTTTTGTCCATGCCTATGATAGATGGAGTGAATCCGACTTCATGCCTATATTTTACAATTATGCTCGTTTTATATATCGATTTTCAAACTTTTAGTAAAAAAATTTATTCGATATTTCTATTGATTTCATCTTTCTCCTTTTTTTTATTATAAAAATTGATATTTAACATAGGAATATTTAGGATAAATATCAAGGACTACGAAGATAAACTTGTAACCAAGTGATACATAAAGGAAAGAGTCAATCTAAGTCCTTTAGTCCATCAATTGTTTTTTTTATCAAAAGTCATTTATCAAAAGTCACTACTCATTGACTTTCAACTAAACCTTATTCATGGAAATTTGGATATTGATAAATTGAGAAGAATGCAAAAAAATGTACTAGTGGTCAATGAGAATCAATTTGAGATTTTCTAGTCCATTAGTTAGTATTTACAACAAGTCAATGATGGATGAGGAGTTATGGCAGGTAAGAGTAAGAAGGGTGCGAAATATGCAACACAGAAATAATGATGTAAAATATTATTATCATATTCTCCACGGGATGGACTGATAGTTAATATGTGGATATTATCAGTATAAGGTTTAGAGGTCAAAACTTGATAAAACTAATATGCCCGTCCTCCCACGTACTAGTCACATCATCCAGACTAGTAGCCCCTGTGATTTACCTCCTTCGTGTTGGCCCTGGGACGGATTGGCGGGGGCGCTGGGACGAGCGAATCGCCTTTTGCCAGCAAAATATTATTATCACATAGTGTAGAGATTAATTCTTAACTAGTAATCAAATTTCTACTCTACTCTCCTTTATGTACTAATTAGTATTTGAATTAGTAATCAGCCGTGATTTAATTTTCTTCATAATAATTTAATCCGGAGATGAACTATAAAAAACATATAGGATAAATATTATCATCTTTTGCCATAGAATAAAGGGGTGGTCATAGAGCAGTTAAGGGGGCATTTAGTAGGCTTATTTTTTATTTTCATTTTCTATAGAAAATATGATTTTCTGAAAAAACGTGTTTGGTTTGCATTTTCTAGTCTTATTTTTCAAAAAAGATATAGTGTTTTCTGAAAAATTAGAGAATGAAAGAAAATTATTTTTCAGAAAATGAGAAAATACGAGGGCGTTTGGTTTGCTCCATTTTCTATTTTCATTTTCTAGAAAATCGCATTTTCTCATTTTCTGAAAAATGACATTTTCCCATTCTCTAGTTTTCCAGAAAACGCTATATTTTTTTCTAGAAAACAACGCTGGAAAATGTAAACCAAATACGTTTTCCAAAAAATTGCATTTTCTACCGAAAATGAAAATGGAAAATATGCCTACCAAACGTATGATTTTCTGGAAAATGAAAATAGAAAATGAAAATAAAAAATAGAACAAATTAAACGCTCCCTAAATAAACCGGGTTTTAGAATCTACTGTGCAAAGTAATGGGTGCAGGAGTCAGTAACGAGCCAGGCATTCAAGGGACGAGGAAATTGAAAAACTCATCCTTTGAAACTATATAGTCCTGCAACCTAAACACTAAACAATTTGCTTTTGGAGAATGATAAAAAACCTTTACACAGTTTCTTGCGCCATTGTATGATAGCAGTCAAATTGAAAATATTATGGGGCGTTTAGTAGGTTTGTTTTTCATTTTTTTATTTTTTTTTAAAATATGATTTTTTGAAAAATCGTGTTTGGTTTGTATTTTCAACTTTATTTTCTAGAAAAAGATATAGCGTTTTTTGAAAAATTAAAGAATAAAAAAAAATTATTTTTCAGAAAATTAAAAAATATGATTTTTTAAAAAAAAATAATAAAAAATAGAACAAACTAAATGCCCCTTAATTTAACTAGAAGTCAACTACAGAAAGAGAGGAAAGAATGAAACCAAAAATAAAAAGTCAAATGAGAGTCGCCGAACATTAGGAGCTTGTGACGATGAATCAAGAGGAAGAAGAAATAAATTCTCCATGATTTATTTCCATGAATAACTTAAAAATATAATATGAAAAATATTTGAGATAAATACGATCATCTTTTGCGGGGACTATTTGAATTTGTAACCTTGCTTTGTTTGGAGGATACATATCAGTCCGCGGAATGGTGGATGACGCGGGTTAATTTGGGATATTTATTTTGTTCGGAAAAATAATTTCGTTCGGATGACAAAAATATAATTTGTGCGGTATAAAGAAGGTTCGCTCCCATCAAAATGGGAGGCGGGGAGAAGAGGCGCGGCGAGACCTATCGCTCCCGGCAGTATCGTTTCTGCCGATTTCTCGCGAGTCCACTTCGCTCTCCGTCGCCGGCGATCCGAGTTGGCTCGCGGGAAGGAGGGCAGGAGTTTTCTTCGACATACAACGCCGGCGCCGTGGGAAAAAAGCCAGGAAAGGAGAAGTCAAGAGTCGGCAGAGTTGATCTTCGGATCTGGATATGGACGGGCACGGCATCGGAGGCGGTTCGACTCGGAGAAGCATATCGGGGACAAGCAATCTGGGGAGGAAGAAGGCTCCGGAGAACGGCCTGGACGCTGGCCAGCGGAATTCCATATCTCGACCCCTGTACGTTTCTTGCTCCCTCTATTAGATCTAGGTTTCTTCTTGGTCGATTTGGTTTTTCAGTTGATTTCATCGTCTATTAGTGTTTATCGATGAATTTCGTCGTCTAGTTTTGTTTGTGCTTGATGATGTCGATTTTTTTTTTTTCATGAGCTGGGTTTGTATGATTATTGTCTTGGAGAAAAAAGTTCTTTGGTCGCAGTTGTTGTTGTATAGCCTCTTCCGTAGGTCATTATTTTTTCAACTTGATGTTAAATGATTAGAACGAGGTCCCTTTGTCCGTGCATTGAAGTTTCAAGTTTATATGCCTATTTCATCTTCAAATTACTAGGAATTAATGAAAAATACGCTTTTCAGTTTTTATCCTCAACTAAGTTTTAATTGATACATGTAATGAGCAAAACGGTAAACACCATTTAAAGCATGAATGGTGAGCCATTAGTTATTGAAAATTCCAGCTCCTAAGTGAAAGATTATTCTGATACACCAAAAGCTAACATATTCATGCCTATGGTAAGGCCTTATTGAAATGATCAGCCTAGACTGCCTCAGTGTATGAACATTATTTTTATGATAAAAAAATGTGCTAACATCAGACAAGAAACTCTCAGAATCAGTGACTCTATAAAAGGATCAGTTTGCCATTATTAAACACGTGCAATGACTTACTTCTAATGTTTTGCATACTGTAGGAAACAACCGAAATAAAAGCATAACTACTTTGCTCCAGTGCGTCACTTTTTTTGGCATGAAAGTGTTAAGAGTACTTTTGGCCAAGTAGAGAAATAGTTTACAAGATTGGAAGCCTTCATCTAAAATATGTTTCCATCATAAGGTAGTTTCCTTATTGGTGTATATTAAAGATGAAATATATGATCATAAATACATAAGAAGGTGAGAGTTAAGCTCTAATATAACTATAATAGTTAAACTAGAGAGAGACAATCATAGAAAGCTAATTGGATGCTACTGAGGGACTCTTATGGCATCGGTTAAACCTAGAATTGCATTCACACAATTTCCTAGAACCAACAGAACCAAATATTTTTCCTGTGACATTGGTTCAGTAGCTCATGTAACCAAGGAATTGGCCCACATAATTTATACAGTTTGGAAGGCATGCTAAAGTTGGAGCAATCCAAAATCAACCAAAGGGTGCAAACAGGTGATGTAATAGAAGATGGTTCACATATTCTGGACCACTATGTCATAGTGGGTTTGTTTATTTAAGCTTCTTCGTGGAAAAAACTGATAGCTTTTTGTTGTTATTTAACCTTGTTAGCACAGGGTTAGCACATTCAGTTTCACATTCAGTTTCTCCATGAAACATCAAACTCCTCAAGCTTAGCAAGGAGTAGGAAGAATGTCAGTTATGCGTTCTCTTTCAATGAACCAGTGCAGTTCATCATTAGAGGAGATACCAAGTGGCCGAGTGTCTCAATGCAACTGTAATAGCTTAACTAAAGGAACTCAATGATCAGAGATAATCTCTCAGTTATTGCTAAGACCTGATAAACTGTTGCATCTGGCACCTCAATGTTAGAGCAATTGAGTAATCCTATCACCAGGATTGTAGTGAGCCACCCATTTTATCCTACCAAAAAGCATTATCGTACCATCTCCCAACTTACATCAGCAAGTAGTGGTCACCTGCCCTTTCACGAGAATGAGGTAATTGACAATCCATGGGCCATGGCCAGCTTGAATTAGGAGTTGTGATTAAATTTTATTGGGAATGGAAGGATTTTCCAAAGATATAAAACAGGTTTAGGTAAATTGCAAGCTTATCGCCCATCACAATATCCCAAGGAGGGAAAGGTTCGCACTTGGAGATCAATTACTTGTGGTCCATTTTCCTCTTTAGATGGTATTACCTGAAATCTGATTACTTTGCATTTGATCCCTATGGTTTTATGAGATCCAGACAGAGCCTTGCTAACCTGTGGATCTTTGTATAACTCAACGTGGAAGTTTGAGAACATGCAGATAGTAAAGAGCTAATGCTCAGAAGATGCTGTTAAACAGTTCGTCGTTTCCAGATATGGAGAAGAATCTTGCTTTGCAACTGGTCAACATTGAATAAAAGAAAAATATTTGATTTTCATCAATTCAAGTAGGCTAGCTAGAAGCCCCAATCACATATTAACAGATGCACTTTTATATGTTGAACTAGTTTCTTCCTTGCACTACCATATCACACTATTGAAATACATCTACAACATTCCAAATCTTAATAATACAAATTAGGTGATTACGTTTTAAAAGTTTTTAAAGATTTATAAGATCTTAATGGTAGGTTCTCCGCTTTAGCAGAATATCTCTAAATGAAATTTCTAAGATGACAATTGATTTATTTTGGAATAGTTGGGAAATTTTCAATAGAAATTTTATTTAATTTGGCAAAATGCAAACTAGGGAATTATTTTTTAAAATTTTTAAGAGTTGTGATCTTATTTAGGTAGGCTTTGCTCTTTAGGAGAATTTTGTGATTGGATAATTTAGGAATGTAGGAATATTTTGGTAGAAATTTTACTTAATTTGGTTTATTTTCTTAATTGTAATTTAATTGATTCTTGGTTTGATTGGGTCCTTCGGGTTATAGAAATATTTCCCCCTTGAATGCCTTTGGTTTGTTTTAAATTTTGTTTGGTTTGAATTTTGAAGTCTTTTTAATAGGACTGCAATCCCCCATCTTATTCATTTTTTTCCTAATAATATTTCTCTTTATGAGTTTTCACTTTCTGCATTAGTTTGTTTTTTTTTTTGTTTTAGATACTTATCCCTCATGCTAGGTCAATTTCCCAATTTCTTGTGACTTCTGATTTGATTTTGGTGCTGCATCAGCTAACTATTATATCACATTCCTCCCAACTGGTCTATTCCATCATTATTCTTGAAAGATATTATTGAAGAAATTTTTGTAGACCATCCTAATAGTTTGATATGTTTCTATATGCTTTTCGTATAAGATAGCCTTCGGCGTTCTTGTGTATTCCTAGTAGAATATTTATGTTTCTCTACTTTTGTAAACCAAAAATTTTTAGAAAAAGAGTAACATCTTTAAACTCGAGGGTCTATGATTTATTGATGTTCTTGACTGTACAAGTAAATGAAAACAAGAAGTGGATTTTACATATGCACATGGGCAATAATGTTTCTTTTTATACTCCAAATCTGGATCGTCAATAACAAGTTAACTTTTTCCTCTATTCTGAAGGTGAAACTGAATGTGCTAACAAGATTTATTTTCCATCATCAGTAAAATTGGTGACAAAATGTTTCATTCTACAAAGCATTTCATGTTTCTTAAAGAAAATTTGAGACATTCACATAAAAATTATGCACTGTACTTATTATTTTAATTTTGATAATCTTTTCTGTCAGTTGATAAGTTAACTAACTATGAATATTAGGTTTATATAATTTTGCAATGAAATGATATAATTTTTACATTGTTTTTAAAATTTGAACCTGATGAAACAGAGCTATGAGCGGAGAGAGAACAGTGAAGAGTTTACGTTTGTCTAAGGCTTTGACTATCCCTGAAAGTACAACTGTGTATGAAGCTTGCCGTAGGATGGCTGCACGAAGGGTTGATGCTGTCCTGTTGACAGATTCAAATGCACTACTTTGTGGAATTCTTACAGACAAGGTTCATCTATTTTCAGCATGAGTTTTAGAAAACCAAGGCAATATATCAGAGTTCATATTATTGCTTACTTTTTTTTTTATTCTGTTTTCTTTGTTGAAGGATATTACCACAAGAGCCATTGCTAAGGAGCTAAAACTTGAGGAAATTCCAGTGTCAAAAGTTATGACCAGAAACCCAATGTTTGTTCTTTCTCACACACTTGCTGTGGAAGCTTTACAGAAGATGGTACAAGGTGCGTGATCCTCAAAATTTGGCTAGCACCTCTGATGTTCTAATGTTGAAATCCTTTGAGTACAATTTCAACCTTGCTACTTGTAGGAAAGTTCAGGCATTTGCCAGTTGTAGAAAATGGTGAAGTCATTGCTTTGCTTGACATTGCAAAATGTCTATATGATGCAATAGCACGAATGGAGAGGGCTGCTGAAAAGGGTAAGGCCATTGCAGCTGCAATTGAAGGGGTAGAAAAGCATTGGGGGACTACTACCACTGGTGTGTAGTTTCCATTTCTTATAGACAATTGGATATTTGTCTCATCATAGCCGGTTTCAAATAAGTTCCTTCTCATATATTGTTCCTCAAGAAAAAAATAGATGTGTTTATTACTTTTTAATAAATCTGTTATATTTAGGTCCCAATACATTTATTGAAACTCTTCGAGAGCGGATGTTTAAGCCATCTTTGTCGACCATCCTTCAAGAGAATTCAAAGTAGGTAATATTCTCTTTTAAAATTACATCTTATGTAAGGAAAAGCAGCATTCATTTGCAAGTAGCCTAGTGGTATATGTCTTGAAGCAGATGAAATGTCGTCACTAACCATTAACTGATGGTGGAATCTTTTTCTAGGATTGTTACCATCGCACCAACTGATTCAGTGTTAACTGCAGCCAAGAAAATGCTTGAGTTCAAAATAAGTTCGGCAGTTGTGACAATTGAAAATAAACCTGGGGGAATTCTGACGTATGATGTTATCAATCTTATCTTGAACATTCTTGTTCGGTTGTGTGTTTTTTCTGAATTTGTCCCTCCTCGTTTTTATCAGTTCAAGAGACATTTTAATGCGTGTAGTTACCCAGAATCTTTCACCAGAATCCATTCCTGTCGAAAAGGTATCTTATTGGTCACATGTTTTTTTTTTCTTATTTCTCGTTTTCATAAGTTTCTTTTGCCTATGACTTTTTTTTGTTTTTTTCCTTTGGCTACGCCATATTCTCTCTCTGTCCTCTATTTGGCCATTTGGAATCATCTTTTTTAGTGCAATTCCAATTATCCATAATACCTAGTACTAAGGAAATCTGCTAAAGACGTACTTAGCTAACTTGCTAATCTTTATATTTAGGTCATGACTCCAAATCCTGAATGTGCAAGGGTTGACACAGCAATTCTTGATGCTCTTCATACAATGCATGATGGGAAATTTTTACATTTACCCGTTGTTGATAAAGGTAAATTACCAGTGTGAAAATCAAATATCGTCTTCTTACCTTGATTTTGACTGATTTAGTTTGTCTCCCTGAACAGATGGGAACATTGTTGCAGTTATTGATGTAATTCATATTGCCCATGCTGCAATAGCCACTGTAAGTTAGTTATGGACCTTTTTGAGATATTCTTTTTATGTTTTTTTTCTATTATATTTGACTACTTAATTGCTGAACTTCATTAAACAAACAGAAGTGAGATATCACTTTTCAACATCTACTTAAATGACAGGATCCACCAATCCTATTATTCCCTCTTATTTTCTTGGTCGATAAATAAATCATGGTTGTCTTTGGCTGTGATTGTTCTATGGATGACTGTAGTGGGTTCTTCCCTTCCTGGAAAAAAGTCAAAAGACCAAGTTCAATTTTTTTTCCCTGATCAAATGTTATACTGTGGTCTTAGTCATTTAAACAAACCAAGTTTTAGTTGCTGGATTAGAATTTAATAGTTGCTTGATTAGACTTTCATAGGTCAAACTATATCTGAGTTCTGACAAACCTGTTATTTACATTTCTAATCATAATATTTGCCAACGTTTGTCTTAATCAGCAATAAATTAGTTAGGTTGAAAATTCATTTAGTAAATAGACAACCATCATAAATGTTCTTACGAAAATTTGGTGAATATTTATGGGTGGTATTGAAAGGTTTTCTGTTTCTAACTAGCCATGATTCTCATAATTGTCTCCTGAAACCTGAGCACAGTGGTTCTTAAATGTGTTTGAATGCTTTGATGTCTCACCAACCTATTGTCAAGGTGGTCCACTATTTTCATTCAACGACAATAATAATCAAGTCTTATCCCACTAGGTGGGGCATTAGATTACAATTTCTTGAATGCAAATGAGTATTTAATTTTAGTTCTGTAGTCTATGGACGATTAGCTTAACTTCTTTGCTTAACTCTTTTACGTAGCAGCTTAGCAGCCTTAAACCCCAGCTGGATTATTGGAAATGTTTCATTAGTTGGGTAGACGTTTATACGGATGTGGCACTTCCTTTATTCTGTTGCCTCTATATCTTCCTAACTGCTCCTGATATGATTTTCATTATTTAGTTTTCCTATATTCTTAGCCGATCCCACCTAGAGGGTTAAGGCTTAGGCTGTTGTAGTTTTCCTATATTCTAATCATCTTTGTAGGCCGGAAGCACAGGTGCAGCAAATGAAAGTGCAAGTGCCATGATGCATAAATTCTGGGATTCTGCTTTGTCTCTAGGACCTTTGGATGACGAAGATGATTCTAGAAGGTTTGCTTCATGTTCTTTATTGTACCCATAACCCATATCAATTCCTCATCATAGCTCACACCATGCCTGTAATGCAGCGAAGGATCTTTGAAACTTGCATCAGAAGCTGGGGATACATTTAGATCGTCTGCTTTCTACCCACCTTCAGGCTTGTCAACAACATTCGGCTTTAAGATCCAGGATAAACAGGGAAGAATGCATAGATTTAACTGCGGTAAGCAATTTGATCAGAATTTAAGAAACAGATTCACTACTGGAAACTCTATACTGAACCTGATGCTTACTGCAGAAACACAGACCTTGACAGACCTTATAACTTGCATACTCCAGAGGGTTGGTGGTGATATCGATAAAAACCATCTCCCACAGATACTGGTATCTTCTTTACCCATTAGCTAATTGTAGCAATCAGGCATATTTATCATGAGATCTTATCCTTGATGATCTCTACCTAGTACGAAGATGAGGACCACGATAAAGTTATTCTTGCATCAGATGGCGACCTTGTGGCAGCAGTGGACCATGCTAGACAAGCTGGTTGGAAGGTAAAATCATGATGTTAAGCTAATCCATTATACTAACATCCAAAATTTACTTTGGGATTGCTATTCTAATCTTATCCAGCCAGTGGCACTTTGTTATAGTGAACACTTGAGTTATTTGTTATAATTCTGAAACATTCTTTCTGCTCTAATTTTTTATTTAAAGGTAAACAAGCTGTGAGGATAACTATTATAGGAGTAAAAGTCGCATGACACAATATAGACATTGAAACTTTAGGCATAAAACAATATTTTTGAACTTGCTATTGAGACTAATAGGCCAGATTCTCACCGCAAGCTCCTGTCTTTCTTGCAGAGTTTGAGGTTGCATTTGGATTACACCGGCATGGGACGGAGGAAGAAAGGTCGAGGTGGATCAGCCACTGGGAATCTGGAGTATGCACAGAAGGAGGATGCCTGGGCAAGCGCATACAGCACGGTGGCTGCAGGAGCAGCACTAATTGCAGGTATCGGAGTGATGGCCTATTTGAAAAGGTCAGCATCGTAGATTAAAAACTAAATAAACGTCTGGATCAATTATAAACAACAGTCTCTTGTAAGAATTCAAGAAATAGGAAGAGCGATTGAATGAAGCACTAGGAGACACGTATTGTGATTATTTATCCTGAAGACCGGGTAAGTGTTTGTGGATTGGCCTCTGTAATATACATGTCTTGTACACGTTTTGGCGGTTTTGCAATTATAAACAACATTCTCTTTCTTTTATAAGTATGAAAAATAATCATATGTTCGTCAATTCATTATTTCGTTGTTTAAAATTTGAATGTTAATGGTTGGCAAAGGTGGTAACTAGCTAGATGCCATGCTCAACTCAGTCCATGGGAGTTTGCATGGCCAACCGGAAACAAGCTCAGCACAGTGCGGATTGTGCTCGACTTGATCCTTGTTAGGCCAGGCCATGCTGAACATGGCACATGCCTGTTTCTAGCTAGGTTCTCTCACTTTTATCGTTCAAAGATTGAAATATTAATTTGTCATTTGTCTTCAAATTATCAAAATACCAGTGAAAAGTTGAAAATTTTGAGCTTATTCTTTTTGTTTTTACACTAACCCATCGAGCTGAGTTAGCCGGCGCTAGCTAGCTAGCTAGCCGAGCCAAGGACAGAGCTGATCCAGATCACGTTTAATTAATTTACCATCGTTTCCCTTGGACCTGATCGAGAAGACACTAGTTGACTTGAGCCGAGCCGTCCTAGTTAGTGTTTGGTGTTGAGCAATCAATGGATGTTGGATCTCTCTATCACAATTTATCGGAGGGATAGGAATTACTTATCTGTTTCCATTCAATCACACTTTCCGACAATGGATACCAAGTAACTGGGCCTCATGAGCTAGCAACCCAAGACAAGGGATTCTTGTTATTTTGGAGCCGACGTAACCCAAAGAAAAGGTGTGAGCTTCTCATGGCAAAAGGCCTCCCAGGACTCAGCATCCATTGGCTTAAGAGAGATTTTTGTTTTGGGAGAGGATGCTAGCTCGAGGGTTTACGTACATAAATGGTTTGTAGTTATACCACCACGAATGTTCTAGTGGCAAAAGATAAAACGTTCGTCCCAGCGCCCCCGCCAATCCGTCTCAGGACCACCACTAGTGTTCTAGCTCCTGCCTCTCGTGATTCAGGAAGCTGGCCCCTCAGTTGGGGCACAACAACTTGAATAAGCTAGTTGATTTTGTTTAAATTCGGTGGAGATGCATCATCAACGAATTAGCTCGAGAGTTGATCGTGAGAAGACCTTGAACAAGGAAAAATCGGTGAGGTGTTGCTGATGTTGACCAAGTCTCCATGACCAAGAAGAGGGTGGGTCGTCAAAGATGTCGGTGAGATGTTCCAATCGCTAGAAGAACTTGCAGGGAGATCGGAGTGCCCCGGCCTTCCACTCCGACGCTTAAGTCAGTCTTTGGTGATGTAAACAGTATAAGAAAGTAAGACATGCGAGTGTATGTAGTAATGTCTCCCCCCCCCCTCCAAAAAAAAACCCTAAGGGAGTGAGACTTTTTATAACCTGAGAGAGTGAGATGTCACATCCAAGACTGTCATAGGAATGATGTGCTCCTGACAAGATGCCTTGTCCAAGTAAAGGGAGTGTCTCATCGTTGTACTAAGAGGTCATATCATCTATATCTAGTACCGTAGAATATCTTTTGAGGATCACGCCATGCCACATATATTACTCCACATGTTTGGGGACTCATGTGTTCTGACAACTCATGTATTCTTATTGGGATGTATACTAAAAGTCTTACTTTTATATAGATATCTACATTTTGAAAGAGAATCACAAGATCACTGTTTGTATGTTTATATTAGTATGTGCATATTGTCTGATATTTTATATTGTAGATAATATGGTGTGTGGTGTCGCATAGAAGATCATGTTATCAGTCTCTTGTAAAGTATAAGTAGAGGCTCACAATCGAGATGGATTTGGACAAATCATCGGGATGGTTGTAGTGTAATTTGGTGTTAGTTTATCTTGACTATAGAATTACACTAGTACACTTTGTGTGTATTGAACAGGACCAACATATAGATGATTCAATTTATACTGACTTTATAATTGAATCAGACCTCAGTTATTATAGAGTACATGCTCTAAATCCCGATATAATAACGGCACATGTACTTAATATTTATTTCTTTGATTTACCAATGGATGAGATTTATGTGTTAAATCGATAGGTCCGGTAAGTTAGGAAATAATATTATTTACATGGTGTGTCGTTGATTATAGAAGGAAACCGTGTCCTGGTGAGTCGAGTTGATGATGTCCCCTTGAGGAGTTCATAAGGTTTATCATGTTAAATCCTGCAGGTGGACTTGATCCGACATGATGATAAGTTGAGTAGTACTACTCAAGGAGTTAGATATTAATTAATTAAATTATCAGTAATTTAATTAATTAATGACATTTGATATTTTAAACACAGAGAGATACTTATACTCATAATAGGTGGAACCCAAATTAAATATGGGGGTTGGTGAGGTAGTTCAATGAGGATCCTTTAGTAGAATGGATCTTCATTAATGGATCGGGCCTTGATCCATTAGGTAGCCAAGACCCAACTCTTCCTCATGGTCCCTATTGTAGCCCTATATATACTCATGTAGTCATGAGACTAAGGCTTCCAATTAATCATCCAACCCTAAGCCTCTCCTCTCATCCTCTCTCTCTCCCTTCTCTCTCCTAGGTCACGCCGGTGGTGGAGGAGGAGAAAAGCTGTTGGTTTTTCTTCCCCTTCTCTTCTCCTCTCCCTTTCTTCTTTGTTGCCAGCGTTCACTAGACAAGGAAGAGTGTTCTCCTCCTTTGTGGCGTGCGGAAACAAAGGGAAGGAGAGTTGGTCGGCGGGTAAGGAAGAGGATTCCTCCTTGTGGTGTTCGGCGCCGCGTGTGTGGAAGAAGGAAGGAGGAGTTGTCATCTTCCTCGTGTGCTTGGTGCCACGGGACAGGAAGAGGTTGAGTAGGCCGGATAGGGTTTTGGTGAAGGAGAAGAACTCTTCTCATGGTCTCCTCCTTCTTCTTCTTCCATAGAGTGGCCGGCGTCAACCCTAGGGTTAGGTTTTATCTTCGGCGCAAGGTGAAGGGGTTGATTGGCAGGCCTTGGTGACTTCAGTTCTTGGTAGATCGTCGCTCACACGACGTCCAAGAAGGAGGGTCATACAATAGAAGATCGCGAGGTAAAAGGGAAGGTATAACTTCTCCTTTGGTTCCTTTGTTCTTTCTATTATTTCTTGTTTTAATTAATTATCTTGTTGTTAATTATTTGTTAATTAATTATGATAATTAATTGTTTTGGATCCCGATGATAAACACAAAAATTGGCGATCCGCTCATCGTCTATTCCGTGGCTAATCGATTGGACGAGATTGATCGCTAGAACAACTTGGTTGTTCAAGCGATCGCTCGAATCGGTTAGCATGATGATGAGATGGTCGTTTGGGAAATAAGTCTCCATTCGGCTTGAAAAATTTTAATCCGTGGAAATGGAGAGGTTTTCCATGCGCGACCCGGAATCAATAGAACCATCAATTGGTATCAGAGCCAATGGTTTCCGGTTTTGTGTGTTTTAGATTCTGTTACATTTTGTACTTTATCATGTATTTTATTTTGCGGATAATAGTAGGATGTGCATAGGCTAACTCTTTGGTTGCAAGCACGAGATTCCAACTATTATGGCTAAAATAATGTGTGTATGTGATTGGTTGTGCATGGTTGTAAATTTATTTGAATCCTCAAGGTTGACGAGACTAAATTTGGTATTTGATTTTTGTAATTGAATACGACACTTGTTTAGCCGTGCTTTTTATTACTTTCGATCTAGATTTGATGTACACTCCTTTGAGGAGTATAGGATCAATGGATGTTAATAAATATCATTTTATCTCGACTCGGAGATTCCTTCATGGTGGCTTGCGCATGGATAGGGAGGAGAGGACGAGGTGGCAACGCGACTGGAGGCATATTGAACACTAAAGTCATAATAGTTGGAAAATTTCATTTTTTTTCTTGTTTATTGCTTTTAGTTTATGTGCTTGTCGTGCTTGCATGAAAATTCCTCAATTATAAATAACTAATTGGGAGAGGGACCCTAAGGGTCCCATGACCTCCATTACTAATTTGACAAATGATGCGAACAAGCTTGCGCGTCGGCTCTGAGTGCCTTCCTCCCCATCGGATGGGCTTGTTCTGCGGATCACTAGGTCAGACATGATTATAGAAAATTATTTAGGAGCGTGTGATTTTCCCATCAGACGACACATAATCCGAGATAATTTTCTTAGTATCGTGTAATGGTAAACACTTAGATGCAAATAATAGTATCCTCCCCATCGAAGTCATTGCTATTATTTGTACGACCGAAGAGGAACCAACTATTAATTTTAGTTGTCAAAAAGTTAGGTTGATAAGATAACAAAATTAATGGGTAAAACCTCCTCTTACAAATGTAGAATTTGTTAGGATGTATACAAAAAAACCTTGCTTTTTGTATAAAGAACATCCACGTTTTGAAAGAGAATCACAAAATCACAAGTTGCATCTTTATATTAGTATGTGCACAAAATGTCTGATACTTTACATTGTAAATAACATGGTGTGTGGTGACGCATACAAGATCATGTTATCAGTCCCTTGCAGAGTATAAGTAGAGGCTCACATCCGAGATGGAGTTGGACAAATCATCGAGATGGTTGTAGTGTAATTAGGTGTGGTTTATCTTGACTATAGAATTACACTAGTGCGGTTTGTGTGCATTGAGCATGACCAAAATAGAGGTGATCCAATTTGTACTGACTTAATAATTGGATCGGACCTCAGTTTATTATGGAGTACAATCTCTAAATCCCGATATAATAATGGGCATGTGTATTTAATTATTATTTCTTTGATTTACCAATGGGCGAGATTTATTCTGCTAAATCGATATGCCTGGTAAGTTGGAAAATAATATTATTTACATGGTGTGTCATTGATTATTGACGAAATCTGTGTCCTGGTGAGTTGGGATGATGATGCCCGCTTGATGAGCTCATAAGGTTCATCATGTTAAATCTTGCAAGTGGATTATGGTCCAACATGATGATAAGGATGAGTGGTACTAGTCAAGGAGTTAGAGGTTGATTAATTAAAATTGTCAGTAATTTAAATTAATCAACAGACATTCGATATCTTAAACACGGGAAGATGGATGTGTTCATAATAGGTGGAACCCATATGAAAATATGGGGGTTGGTGAGGAAGTTCAATGTGGATCCTTTAGTGGAATGAATCTCCATTAATGGATCGGATTTGGATCCATTAGCGGGCCAAGACCCAACTCCTCCTCATGGTCCCTATCGTAGCCCTATAAATACCCTATGGTATCATGAAACCAAGGCTAATTAATCAAGAATTAATCCAATTAATCAAAACCCTAAATCTCTCTCTCTTCTCCTCCTCCCTTCTCTCCCACCTCTCTCCTAGGGCAAACCCGGCACAAGAGATGAAGGGGATTTCTTCCTCCTCTCTTCTTCTCCTCTCATCCTTCTTGTTGCCAACAACCACTAGCCAAAGGAGGAGCCTTCCTCTCCCTTTTGTGGTGTGCGGTGAGTAGGGAGGAGGTGGGGTTTGTCGGCACAAGGAAGGGGTTGGTGCCGGCGGTGGAGGTGAGGAAAGCCATTGGTTTTCTTTATTTCTCTTCTTCCCTCTCCCTTCTTCTTTGCTCTCGACGTTTGCTGGACAAGGAGAGGCGTCCTCTTCCTTAATGGCGTGCAGAAGCATAGGTGAAGAAGGGTGGCCGACGGTGGAGTGGACTTTTCCTTTTGTGGTGGTTGTCGCCGAAACAAAGGAAGGTGGTGGAGTCGGCTTCTTCCTCACGTGCTTGCTGTTGTGGGATAGGAAGAGGAAGGAGTGGTTGGCTAGAGTGTATGTGAAGGAGACGAGCTCTTCTTCATCACCTTGTCTCCTTCTTCCTTGAAGGGTGGCCGGCGGAAATAAAACCCTAACCCTAGGGTTTTTTGGTTGGCGCAAAGAAAGGAAGAAGAAAGGAAGATTAATTAGAAGCCTTGGTGATTCCGAGTCTTGGTAGATCGTCGCCCACACGACGTCCAAGAGGGGAGGGTCATACGGTAGAAGACTGCGAGGTAAAAGACGAGGTATAATCTCTCTTTGGCTCTCTCTTTGTTTTCTCTATTATTTCATGTGATATTATTGTTATTGCATGTGTATTAATTATCATGGTTTAATTAGTTACTAATTAATATTGATAATTAATTATGTCATGGACCCCGAAGATAAACACAAAAATTGGCGATCCGCTCGTCGTCTTTTCCATGGTCAATCAGTTAGGCGAGTTATAAGGCTTGATCTTTGAGATTGGCTAAGTTGTAACTCGAAACGATTGATACGATGACGAGAGGGTCGTTTGAGAGACGGGTCTCCATTCGGATTAAATTTTTAATCCATAGACATGTAGATGTCTCTCATGTTCGACCCCGTGTTCGCTTAGGAAACCCGCCAAGCTATACATCCATCAGAATTCATATACGTCCACACTATTGTGGCATGTGAAATTCTCAGTATTTTAAGGTGTTGGTTGATTTTAAAATTTATTGTTTGAGGAATCAATATTTTTTGAAATCTAAAGTTTATGATCATTGTGATTCTCAGGAAAATTTTCAAAATGACTTTCAACCCACTAGTTGTGATACTTAAGAAAAATAAGCTTACGGACCCTAACTACATAGATTGGAAACGAAACCTGGACATTGTCCTAACTGCTGAGGAGTACAAGTTTGTACTTTTCGAGTTCTGTCCTGATAAACCTAGCGAGAACTCCGATGATGAGGAGAAGGAACACTATAAGAAGTGGATCAAAGAAGATGAGATGACGCGATATTACATATTGGCATCTATGTCAAATGTATTGCAACATCAGCATCAGACTTTTTTCACTGCTTATGATATGATGTTCAATCTCAAAGAACTCTTTGGACATCAGAATCGGACCACTAGGCAGGAGGCAATGAAGAACTTGATGACGACCACCATGGTTGAAGGGACACCCGTGAGGGATCATGTCCTTAAGATGATGGCACATCTCAATGAGATGGAAGTCCTTGGAGCGGAGATCGATGGGGTAACTCAGGTCGATATCATTCTCCAGTCTCTGCCTACGAGTTTTGAGCAGTTTCGCCTGAACTATAATATGAAAAAACGTACATATTCGTTGGCCGAACTTCTGACAGAACTCCAGGCGGCAGAGGGGCTTTTCCGTTAGAGTGCTCGTGCTTTGGTTGCTCAGAAGGTTTCTACTTCTATGCCGAAAGACAAGAAGGAGAAGAAATAAAGTGGGGCAAAGAAGGCAGCAGGATCTCAGGGATCTCAGGCTGGCGTGAAGAAGCCGAAAGGCAAGTGCTTCACGTGCAAGCAGACTGGACACTGGAAGGCGGACTGCCCCCGTCATCAAGATAAAGGTATATCTTTTTGTTTAGTTGTTGAAACATGCTTAGCGGTGTTATCTACCGGTACCTGGTGTGTAGATACGGGAGTCACTGATCATGTCTGCAATTCATTGCAGTGGTTCCAGGAAACCCGACGACTAGCTGATGGAGAGATTACCGTCTGTATGGGCAATGTTACGGAGGTGGCAGCTGTTGCAGTGGGAGACGTCTATTTTTCTTTTGAGAGAAATAAATATTTGATTTTGAGAAGTTGCCTTTATATTCCTAGTTTTAGAAAGAACCTTGTTTCAGTTTCTAAAATAATAAATTATGGGTATTCTATTTCTTTTAATGACCGTGTTGTTATAAAAAGAAATAGAGAGATTATCTGTTCTGGTGAATTGATTGGCAATTTGTACACTCTTAAACTAAAATCTCGTACGATGTAAATAGAAGTAAATAACTCATTATCTAACCAAAATAAGAGAAAAGAACCTTCGAAGATGACCAAACATATCTTTGGCATCTAAGACTTGGTCATATTAACCTTAGTAGGATTCAAAGGTTGATAGCCGATGGACCCTTGGGTTCATTTGTGGTGGAAGACTTCCCACCTGTGAATCTTGCTTGGAAGGTAAGATGACCAAGAGACCTTTCAAAGCCAAGAGGTATAGAGCCAAAGATGTGTTGGAATTGGTTCATTCTGATTTGTGTGGTCCTATGTCTATCTAGGCTAGAGGTGACTTTAAATACTTCGTCTCCTTTATAGACGATTATTCAAGGTATGTATACATTTACATGATGCGCCGCAAGTCTGAATGCTTTGATAAGTTGACAGACCCAAATGATATATTAAATATTGTCACGAAATTGTGAGTCTATCGAATTTAGAATTTATGAATAAATGCTGGAAACCCTTTTACAATCAAAAGTATGAAAATGTAATATAGGGGCCACAGGTCGTATTTTTCTCGGGGACTAGTTGTTGTGTTTGATTCGTGCTTGTATTTATGTGTCGTTTGTGAATTTGGGTTTCAAATGAAATATGGGTTTGGTTTCAAATAGAAGTGAAAAATCTATGAAAAGAAAAACCACGCAATTAAAGGAGCTACACAAGGAGTTGGCACATGATGGATTTAATCAACCAACTAATGAAACTTTGCAAACTTCGGGAAATCGCAGCTGACATCGAAACTCACTAATGCAGATTCTTTTGCTTCAAGGGTTGCCATTCAAAACAAACCAAGCATTCTATAGACAAATTTATACAAGGTCAATTCCAACTCTTACTTGATACGAAACGCATGCCAACAAAAACTTGATACACACTAACTAAAGCTTAGGTGCCAAGATGAAAATACAATTCAGAACAAACCCAATGCGAAAGAGATGATGTTCAGGTTCAAATATAAATTAAAATAGGCTTAATCTTGATACTAATCAGTGGCTAAAACAGTTGACATGCAGAGGAAACAATTGTGCCAAAGCCAATGCTTTTGTGCCAAGGTTGAGCTGACAATTCAGACTTGAATGAATCAATTAAGCTGGGAAAGCACAGCTGTTAATTCAGTTATATGCAGAGATAAATGAAGACCTTAAGATCCCAACAGCTTAATCAAAACAAACGTTGAAGAATTTGATACACCCATTCTGCCGATAACTGCAGAATACTGCAGGGAAGTTGCAGAAATCAGAAACTGCAGACAGGTATGCAACTACAAGTTGGATACAAATTTAAACCAGCAGCTGGTGTGAAGGTGAAGTAGGCAAATCGGATGCAGACTTTAACAATCAATAAATGCAGAAACCAATTCAATTGAACCGAACTTGCCGAAACCAAACATGATGTGTAGGAGTGAAAGGGATAACTTGCAGAAATTCAGATTTGCAGTTGGAAAGAAACAAACCTATGCAAGCTCAAGGGCAAGTGCACTAATTCAAGTTCAGAATAAGATTCACTAGCTAGAACTCACTTGAAACAATTCTAGGACTGAATAACCTGCTTGTACCATTAGAAATTAAAGCTGCAGAAATCAGAATTGTTGATACGCAGGCTGTGACGAGCTAAAAATTCAGAATTAAAGCTGAATGAAATACAAACTCGAGCTTAACACATTAACACACTAAATGTGATCTTTAATTGCAAGAGTTAAGCTAAACATAAATCGAATTGGAACAAAAGCTGAAAAACTCGAAACTGAAATAAAATTCAGAACAGGGCAAGAGGCTGATACGCAAGGTTTCAAGCTGAAATTAACTGAAATTAAACACACTATCCACTAGAAAAGCTTCCTAAAATACTCAACTTGAAGGACATAAACCTAATTAAGCAGAAACAAGTAGGAAACGAGATTAACCAAATCTGAAACCAATTCAGTAATGAAACCAAGTGCAGAAACGACATTTACAGCTAAAACAACTGAAATTAAACTATCTAAGCTACTCCTCAACCATTCCTCAACTCAAGAGCTCCTTGGTCGTCAATCAAGGGAGAACCTCGGACCCGCAAGCTCCGCAAATCAGTGAAGATACGTCTCTGCTACTGAAACAGATCAAAACCTGCTCAAACTGAAATTAGCTTCCGAATTCTTCAATCTCACTGTTGTGGCTTGCGAATTGGATTTGGGAATGACCGAGACCTTCCAGGGAACCCCTCTGGTCAGCTCGGATGTAGTGGAAATGGATCACAGCTGAGTTCGTTGAAGTCGGATAGTGAAACTGCCGAGACCTCGCGCAGCTTCGCTATTGAGCAGAAATCAAATCTGAAACCTCGCTGAGATTCTCTTCACTAACCTAACCCTTGTTTTGATGATGAATTGAGGGATCGCGCCTCCTTGATGAAGAAATCTAGCTCTAAGAAAATTGAAGAACAAACGGAAGAAGGAGCTGCGGCGGAGACGCGACAAGGCTGGGCTGCGGCGAATTTTTTCCTTAATAATAACAATGGACGGCCAGATTGATCGGAGGAGATCCAATGGCAGATCTTGCTCTGATTGGAGCCAAACTTTGATGATGATGATCTGGGGTCAGGATCTGCCTTGTGGTAGCTCGGATCCTCCAGATGTGCAACGGATGGTCCAGATCAACTAATCTTTGAATGGACGATCTAGAGCCCTCCAGCTTGATCCAACGGTTGATTGAGCTCTGATTGGATGAAACCTTTAGATCTTGATCATAGAGCTTGATCAACCCTACCCTAGCTCGGATTGCTTCAGATGTCCCGGATGGCTCTGATCTAGCCGCTTTGAATCGGACGGCCCAGATTAATTAAGCTTGATAATTCGATCCGGTTCACATCCGACTCAAGTTTGACCCAGTATGCCCTAGGTCCAGATCCTTTCATGCCTACAAAAATATATCAGAAATTAGTGGCCAAATAATCCAATTTATGTAATTTTGCAATTAAGTCCAAAATAAAGGAAATCCTAAAACCTAGGGTAAAATCACAATTAAGCAATAAAAACATAGGTCAAACATGGATTTTAACAATTAAAATAATCAACAAAATGATATCTATCAACTCCCCCACACTTAACCTTGAGCGTCTCGCGAAACTACTAAGTAAGTATCCTCTAGATTTTCTTAAGCATAATTAGAAGCAAATGAAAAGAAATTACCTAAGGTTGTCAATTCTCATAAATCTAAGCTCTATGGATTAGTATCTTGTCCTTAAATCAACAACTTAGCCTTTTCATCCATCATGAGTCATTGAGATGAATTCAACTCTCTAGCCTTTCAATGAAAATTTTGGTGGCTCTCTCCTTAAGTTCTAAGTAGATGATGGAAGTGGAGCTCACTCATACACATATGCTTTTTGCACTACCATAGGCTTGCTTATTGTCTAATCTCTACCATTAATCATGAATAGGATCAACATCTATAAAAACAAATGAAAGACATAGAGAATGGTGAGAAATGGAATAAAAATCAAGGAAATGGAAAAATGTGAAAAGTGGAAGACTTGAGTGCTCAAAAATGTTTCCATGTGCTTTGCCCCATCTTTACAGTCCTCTAGTGATATCAAAAGTATGGTGGAGTGAAACTTGAATAAATTCCTTTGATTTGGATGAAAAACCTTTTCTTGATTTCCTTGTGCCAAGTTTCCTTTTGTGTGCCATTTTTGTTTCTTTCTTCTCTTTTCTGATTTTTCTCTTCTTCTTTTATCCTCTAGCAAGGTCAGAAATGAACTGAGATAAAGCTTGGACTTGGATGAGAAAAATTTCACTTGATTTCATGGTGCCAAAGTTCACTTGTTGTGCCACCTTGTTTCTCCTTTGTTCTCTTTTTTTTTTCAAACTGTTTTTCTTTCTTTTTTTTTCTTTTCTGCTCTTAATCTTCTATTGGAGCGCTGCAGATCAGATTTAAATCATCAGAGAACTTGGGGAATCAAGTAACATAGATACTCAACATACAACTTTAACTAAACACCCTTTGCAACTCTTCTTGATACACACCCAATTGTTTCAGCAGTTTCAATTCTGCTCCCAAGATGTTTTATTCAATTGAAAACCATTCTGCAAGTTCGGGTTGAAGGCAACAAGGCATTGCTGATTTAGAAAGCATGGATTCAAATGGAAGTTAGCACAAAACTGCCTTACTATCTTCTCCCACTGATTTTTTTTTCAAATGCAGAAATTTACAGCAGTTTTTCATAACTTTTCAGCACTTTGCAACTTCAATTCAGATTGTAGCAAGATGTTACTGATTTTTCAGCTTCAATTCACTTTACAACTGCAATTCAACTTCAGATTTCTGCTGTAATTTTTCTGCTTCTGCTCAAATTCAATTCAGCTTCAATGAATCCGTTTCCAAGTTGATACCTCTTCAAATTTCTGATGGCTGGCTGGTTGATGGACTTGTTCTTAATCCTTATCAGCACCTTTGCACTTGTTTCAATTTCGAACAGTCTAGATTAGTTCAGATCTACACAAACTGATTCCTTGTTTGGCACAAACGTTTCAGCATTGATTCAATTAATTCCAGCTTTGTTCAGCTTTTGATCAGCTTCTGATCAGCCTCACAACCTTCAATTCAGACTTGGTAGCAATCTAAATTCCAGAAATTGGATTTCGGCCATGGCACAGATTTTCAAATTTCTCCATTGCTTGCCTCTTGCTTCAATCCAGAATTCCTTACATTTCCAGCTTTTGTTCAGACCTTGCTCAGACTCCCTGATTTATACAGCTGCACTTCAGCTTCTAGCATCATGTGGCCTGATTTCTATAGCAAAGAATAGCTTCCATCCAAGCAATTTTAACCAAGACATGCTTCACAGATTTTTCTCCATTTTGGCAAAAAAAATTTTGTGCCATTTGCGTGCCATATTCCTTCTTCTCTGCAGATTTTTTTCTTCTCAGCCGAATGCAGCTTGGCACACATGGCTTGAATCTTCAATTGATGGTCAAGAATCTTCAATTGTTTTCTTCCTTAACTTCTTCTTGCTTGATCTTGATACCAAACTCAACTAAATTGGCACATGAAATTTTTTTTTTTTTCGAGTTGAAGTGCTTCCTTGATACAAAATGTTTTCCAAAATACTAATCACTCCCCCACACTTAAATCTTTGTCCGTCTCGGGCAAAGTAGCATTAGAAACATATCAAACAACAAGTCCAAAGAAAAGTGAGGGTAAGAGTAAGAAATAAGTAGAGAAAAATGGAATGAACATGATTTTTTTTTTCTAAAATGGATATGGAAAGGTAAACAAAGTGATTAGCTTCTATAGATGTGATCCAATCATTGAAATATGATTTTGAAAGAACCTAAGCAAGTTCTAGAGTACAATAACATGTATGTGTCACAAATATAAGGCTAATTCTCACTAGGTAAAAATAATCCATCTCAAATCCTCAATTAAGAATCTAAAGCAAAATCGTACTCAAGCATTCAAGATTTCATCCATGAACTCAAATCCTAAGTTTTAACAACCAAATTTAATTTATTTTCAAAAGACTCTAACATGACATGAAGATAACCTAAAGGGATACATTTATTTCCACTCATACAAGAAAAAGTGCTAAAAGAAAAAACATGGTATTTACAATGTCTAGTTATTCAATTTACTCTAGAACATAAAAGTAAAAAATGCGATAAAAGAAAATGCAAGAAAGAATAAACTCCCCTTTATTCTGGTGGACGGAGCCTATCCAGAAGTAGCCTCCATCTTGGTAGTGGAGGAGTTTGGGTGGCTGAGAGATTTCGGACTCCCCCACACTTGAACTTTTCAAAAATTTGCTCTGGTGGCCGCAGGCGATTTAGGTTCAGAATCCATGTAAGAGGTGGAGTGCTTCGAATTAAAGTAAAATCATCTCCTCCTTCTTTCTGCCTTTTAGTAGTCCTTCCAGGAGGTGAAGTCTGTTCAGTTGGAGCACCCACTCCTGAAGTCTTCTGGACCCTGCAAAATAATGTAATACCTCTCTCAAGCATTCAGGGTCAGAAAGAAATGATATAAATTCAGTCTCTGCATGAAATGAATCCAAAACTGCATCATATTCAATTAAATCAAATTCTGGTACCTCAATGAAATTTTCAAAATTATTTCCTACCAAATTTGCATCCAGATACTCATCACAAATAAAGAAATCAATTTCTGGCTCATCAATAGAAATTTCACAATTATTCTCCATCAAGGGTGTATCAAGTAATATGTCACAGCCAATCAAATCAATCTCAGATATTTCCATAAGTTTCTCACATTCAACCTCAGCATATGATATAGCAAGAGACTCATCAAAGTAAATAACATCAATTTCAGGCACTTCTAAAAAATTTTCACTATCCATATCCACAAAAGATGTATCAAGAAATTCATCATAACAAACAACATCAATTATGGGTGCCTCTAAAATTATTTCGCTATTCATATCAACAAGAGATGTATCAAGTAATACATTATGACCAAGGAAATCAATTTGTGGTACCTCTATTGGATTTTCATAAACAATTTCTACACAAGGTATATCAATAAATTCATCAAAATCAATAAAGTCAGCACTAGGTACCTCGCTGCATTTTTCTGAACAAAGAGGAGAAATACTTACCTGAGCGGGCTGGAGAGTACCTGAAGGCTCTATAATAGTAGATGTATATGTGGCCTCCTCATGGTCAAGTTCATGCTCCTCTTCAGCCTCAGGCTCTGGTGGACAATCAACTGGTGATCCTTGGGTGCTTACTTCCACCATGCAAGTCCCTACACTTTCTGGTTCGTTCTCTAAATCTTGTGGTGGTCCCTGGGCTTAGTGCAATCCCCTACACCTATGGAATCATCTCCTCTACATGCTTCTCCTGTAATATCTGCAACAACAACATTAGAAAAATTAGGACCATCAATAATGCTATCATCACAAAATAAAAGACTAGAATGATCCTGTGGAGCTTCAGTTTCTTCTTCTTGAGCTGAAAAATTTGGCAATGGATTTTGAGGAGGAGTCTCCGGAGGGATGCATGCTGTAGGTGCCCAATATTTGATGATTACTTCATCTTCTTCTTCTTCCAAAATTTTAAGATCACTTGAAGAAGGACTTGGCTAGGCACTAGGGTCACCTTGAACTGATATAAATCCAACTCCGGGGCTCTCAGAATTAAAAGGAGCTTGAGAAGTTAATTGTTCTGATCCAATGCTTCTTCCGATGTTTTAAAGCCTTTGTTGCTCTTGTTGTTGATATAGTAGAACTTGTTGAACCATCTCCTCCAACCTTTGTTGTTGCATTATTTGTTGAAACATTTCCTCGACCTTCTGTTGGGGCACATTTCCTGCACTAGAACTCCCATAGCCTCCTTGGTTAGCATAGCTCCTTGACTGACCTTGAAATGATGAAGTAGTTGGCTGAAATGGTTGAGCTTGCTGAGATCCTTGAAAACATGGCTGTTGGTAAGACTGATTAGTGGGCTGATAAGCTTGGAAGCCTTGCTGGGAGTTGTAGCCTTGAAAGTTCGGATTTTGAAGTGGAAAATTCGGTGACGAGGACTGAAAATTCTGATTTTGAAACCCTTGATTGTAGGGCTGGAAAGGCTGAAAATTTTGTTGATTTTGAGTTTGGAAAGCTGGAAATGATTGAAAACCTTGCTGCCCTTGATGATATGGCTGAAATTGAGGTTCGAATTGCTGAAATGTAGGCTGGAAATTTGGATTAGAAGGCTGAAATTGCTGAAACTGGGGTTGAAACTCTTGCTGAAAATTTGGTTGATTGGGCTGAAAATTTTGCAATAGTGGCTGCCCATTCTGAAAATTCTGGAAATTTGATAGACTTGGCCGAAAATCTGGCTGAAATTGTTGGAATTGCTGTGGTTGCTCGAATTATTGTAATGGTGGCTGAAAAAACTGATTTGGTTGCTCAAAAACTGAAAATTGGGGCTGCTCATTCTGAATTTGTTGGAAATTTGAGTAGGGCTGTTGAAATTGGTTGAGAAGCTGAAATTGTGGCTGAGGTGGCTGCTGGTGAGTAGATGACTGAGCTTTATGTTTTTGTTGGTATTCCAACTCCTTCAACACATTTTTTAACCCCACCAGTGCATCATTGAGCTCTGTATAGTCCTCTGGTGAAAACATTTGGATTTTATAGCCCTGTCACAAAATAAACAAAAAAAATGGCAGCAACCGTATACGAATGATAAAGCAAAATGAAATAGAACCCAATGATATGTCCAAAAGCATACAAGCAAAAATCAAACAAATCAACTAGTTGCTTCCCCGGCAACGGCGCCAAAAATTTGACAGCCCCGAAATACTATGTTAAATTGTCACGAAAGTTGGGACCATCAGATTTAGATGTGAATGAAATGCTGGAAACCCTTTTTGCAATAAAAATATGAAAATGTAGTAAAGGGGCCACAGGTCGTATTTTTCTCGGGGCTAGTTGACGTTGTGTGATTCGTGCTTGTATTTATGTGTCGTTTGTGAATTTGGGTTTCAAATGAAATATGGGTTTGGTTTCAAATAGAAGTGAAAAATCTATGAAAAGAAAAACCACGCAATTAAAGGAGCTACACAAGGAGTTGGCACATGATGGATTTAATCAACCAACTAATGAAACTTTGCAAACTTCGGGAAATCGCAGCTGACATCGAAACTCACTAATGCAGATTCTTTTGCTTCAAGGGTTGCCATTCAAAACAAACCAAGCATTCTATAGACAAATTTATACAAGGTCAATTCCAACTCTTACTTGATACGAAACGCATGCCAACAAAAACTTGATACACACTAACTAAAGCTTAGGTGCCAAGATGAAAATACAATTCAGAACAAACCCAATGCGAAAGAGATGATGTTCAGGTTCAAATATACATTAAAATAGGCTTAATCTTGATACTAATCAATGGCTAAAACAGTTGACATGCAGAGGAAACAATTGTGCCAAAGCCAATGCTTTTGTGCCAAGGTTGAGCTGACAATTCAGACTTGAATGAATCAATTAAGCTGGGAAAGCACAGCTGTTAATTCAGTTATATGCAGAGATAAATGAAGACCTTAAGATCCCAACAGCTTAATCAAAACAAACGTTGAAGAATTTAATACACCCATTCTGCCGATAACTGCAGAATATTGCAGGGAAGTTGCAGAAATCAGAAACTGCAGACAGGTATGCAACTACAAGTTGGATACAAATTTAAACCAGCAGCTGGTGTGAAGGTGAAGTAGGCAAATCGGATGCAGACTTTAACAATCAATAAATGCAGAAACCAATTCAATTGAACCGAACTTCCCGAAACCAAACATGATGTGCAGGAGTGAAAGGGATAACTTGCAGAAATTCAGATTTGCAGTTGGAAAGAAACAAACCTATGCAAGCTCAAGGGCAAGTGCACTAATTCAAGTTCAGAATAAGATTCACTAGCTAGAACTCACTTGAAACAATTCTAGGACTGAATAACCTGCTTGTACCATTAGAAATTAAAGCTGCAGAAATCAGAATTGTTGATAAGCAGGCTGTGACGAGCTAAAAATTCAGAATTAAAGCTGAATGAAATACAAACTCGAGCTTAACACATTAACACACTAAATGTGATCTTTAATTGCAAGAGTTAAGCTAAACATAAATCAAATTTGAACAAAAGCTGAAAAACTCGAAACTGAAATAAAATTCAGAACAGGGCAAGAGGCTGATACGCAAGGTTTCAAGCTGAAATTAACTGAAATTAAACACACTATCCACTAGAAAAGCTTCCTAAAATACTCAACTTGAAGGACATAAACCTAATTAAGCAGAAACAAGTAGGAAACGAGATTAACCAAATCTGAAACCAATTCAGTAATGAAACCAAGTGTAGAAACGACATTTACAGCTAAAACAACTGAAATTAAACTATCTAAGCTACTCCTCAACCATTCCTCAACTCAAGAGCTCCTTGGTCATCAATCAAGGGAGAACCTCGGACCCGCAAGCTCCGCAAATCAGTGAAGATACGTCTCTACTACTGAAACAGATCAAATCCTGCTCAAACTGAAATTAGCTTCCGAATTTTTCAATCTCACTGTTGTGGCTTGCGAATTGGATTTGGGAATGACCGAGACCTTCCAGGGAACCCCTCTGGTCAGCTCGGATGTAGTGGAAATGGATCACAGCTGAGTTCGTTGAAGTCGGATAGTGAAACTGCCGAGACCTCGTGCAGCTTCGCTATTGAGCAGAAATCAAATCTGAAACCTCGCTGAGATTCTCTTCACTAAC
>JAGFNQ010006773.1:0-118734 GCA_024364735.1 Boesenbergia rotunda | reverse complement strand
TCACCATCATCAGACTCATCACCATCAACAACACTTGGAGTTTCTTTCAAACTTAGTCTCCTAAGTTCGAGTTGAACTCCGTCTACATTTTCTGATTGGTCACTTGATTTTGGAATTTCTTCAAAAACCACATCAGATGACTCTTCAACTAATCTAGATTTCTTGTTATAGACTCGGTAGGCTTTACTAACGAGGGAGTACCCGACTAGTATCCCTTCATCAGCCTTTGCCGTGAACTTCCCAAGGTGGTCCTTGGTGTTTAGGATGAACACTTTGCAACCAAACACCCTAAGGTGTTTAACTGTAGGTGGTTTCCCAAACCAAAGTTCATGGAGAGTCTTTCCTAGAAACCTATGAATGAGGACCCGGTTTTGCATATAACAAGCTGTATTTACAGCTTCAGCCCACAAGTAACTCGGGAGTGAGTACTTATTAAGCATGCTTCGTGCAGCTTCTTGAAGAACACGGTTCTTCCTCTCTACAACACCATTTTGTTGTGGTGTTCTAGGAGTAGAGAACTCATGCTTATAACCTCTATCCTGACAAAATTCTAAAAACCTTTGATTTTGAAATTCACCTCCATGATCACTTCTAATTGTCTTAATAGTTGATGATTTTTCATTTTCAACTCTTCTACAAAAAGAAATGAAAATATCTAAGGTTTGGTCCTTATATTTTAAAAAGTAAGTCCATGTATATCTAGTGAAATCATCAATGATCACAAAGCAATATCTACTTCCATTCAATGATATGATGGTACTACAATCAAATAGATCCATATGAAGTAAATCTAATGCATTGGAAGTACTTACAGCGCTTTTACCTTTATGTGCAGATTTTGTTTGCTTACCCATTTGACATGCATCACAAAGTTTATCTTTCTCATACTTGATGCTTGGTAAGCCACGGGCTAGTCCCTTGTTGGCCAACTTCCGGATGTTCTTCATGTTGACATGTGCTAACCTCCGGTGCCAAAGGGTGGATTCTTCTTCTTTTGACATGAGACACTTAGCAAAAGCATTAGTAGCACTTTTAAATGAAACTTGATAAATATTGTCTACTCTTGCTCCTACTAGTACCGTGTCCAAGGTGTCATGTTGTCTAACTAGACATTGACTTGGTTGGAAGTCAATTGTGTAACCCGTGTCACACAATTGGCTCACACTTAGGAGATTAAATTTCATCCCCTTGACTAGAAGGACATTTGAAATTATAAGACATTCGGATATTTGAATGTCTCCTATTCCTATGACCTTAAGACTACCATTGTTACCAAATGATACATTACCTCTACTTTTCTTGTGAAGTGTGGTAAACAATGATCTATCCCCGGTCATGTGTTTGGAGCATCCACTATCAATGAACCAAGTTGATAGATGCTCCCCCTCAATCATAACATACACAATTCGAAAAATAGAAGTTTTAAGTACCCAAACCTTGAGACCTAAAGCATCAACTAAACATGACTTAGGCACCCATGCCTTGACAACTTTCTTTTGGATTTTGGGTGTCCTAGATTGTCTCATATCAGTCCTAGACATCAAGGACACGAATGAGGGTTCTTTGGGTCGGTAACCAATACCGGCCCTATTGTAAACTGCCCTTTGGGCATTTAGGATCATGTCTAGGGTCTTAGAGCTAGTTGAGAATTTCCCAAGAATATTCTTGAGCTTCTCAACTTCACTCTTCAATGATCGGTTTTCCTCTACTAGTAATTCATCATGCAAATCATTGACTTCCTCAACCTTAGAGGATTTCAACTTTACAATCTCATGTTTCAAAGATTTAATTTCATCTTCTAGCAATTCAACATGCAAATCATCAATGTTATCATCTCTAGATGCCTTCAATTGATCAATTTCTAATTGCAATGCTTTAACCTTATTTTTGGACTTTTTAAGCATACTAGTTAAACATACAATTGCTCTATAACACTTTTCAAGCTCGGGAGAAGTTACCTCTTCATCATCCGAAGATGATGAAGCCGCGTTTGAGGAACTTGAAGATTCATCACTGCTCTCCTCTCCAAGAGCCATGAGAGCTATATGCCTTGTGCTCTTCTCCTCCTTCTCTTCATCGGATGAGCTTGAGGATGACTCATCCCAAGTGGCCTTCAATGCCTTCTTCTTCTTCTTGGATTTTTCTTCTTTCTTTTTGGATTTCTCCTCCTTCTTCTTCAATTTCGGACATTCATTCTTGAAATGCCCTTTTCTACCACACTCAAAGCAAGATGCATTAGTCTTATCAAGTTTGGATTCACTAGGGTTACCTCTATTCTTGAAGCGTCGATCCCTTCTCATCATCCTTCGCATGAAGTTTGCCATTTCGGAAGAAGAAGAGCCGCTGCCATCTTCTTCGGAATTGGACTCGGATTCGGAAGAGGATGAAGATGAAGAGACTTCCTTCTCCTTCTTCTTCTTGTTGGTTCGGTCCCTTGCAACTAAGGCAATCCCCTTCTCCTTGGGGCCTTTGTTAGCCATTTCATGCAATTCCATCTCACAAAACAAATCATCTATCTTTACAATAGATAAATCCTTGGATACTTTGTAGGCATCCACCATGGATGACCACAAAGCATTCCTTGGAAATGCTTTCAAGACATACCTCACAAGGTCGCGATTCTCGACCTTTTCATCAATTGAATGAAGCCCATTGAGGACTTCCTTAAACCGGCTATGAAGCTCACTTACGGATTCATTCTCCTTCATGGAGAGATTTTGAAGTTGATTGAGGAACAAGTCCCTCTTTGCCATTCTAGAATCCCGGGTGCCCTCATGAAGCTCAATGAGTTTGTTCCACAAGTCCTTTGCACTTGTGAAAGGACCAACTTTGATGAGTTGATCTTTGTTCATGCCACATTGTAGAGTGACAACCGCCTTCGCGTCGGCTTCACTCTTCCGAGTTTGTTCAGCAGTCCATCTCCACGACTCAAGCTCTTTGCCTTCGTCATCCTTAGGAGGGGTGAATCCCTCCTTCACCGCGAACCAAGTATGGATGTCCATCTTCAAGTAATATTCCATCTTCGATCTCCAATATTGGAAATCAGCGCCATCGAAGAATGGAGGTCGGGTGGTGGAGAAGCCTTCCCTCAAAGCCATCTTGTTGATAACTCTCGGATGTTAAGCCGTAAACAGAGCCCCAAGCTCTGATACCACTTGTTGGAAACGAGATGGCTAGAGAGGGGGGGGGTGAATATAGCCAATCACTTTTTCTTGGCACTTAACAAGTTTTCTGCACTCAACTTATCAGTAGCACAGCGGAAGATGTAAAATAAAATGAAGCAGTGCAGTAAACAAAAACAGAAATGAAAGTAAACAAAGACAACTACCAAGATCGCTAACAAGAGGATTTACAAGGTTCGGGGATAACTTGCCCCTACTCCTTGGCGTGCCCTTAAGGTGGGCGATCCCTTGATCGTCGGCAGATTAAGCCCCGGCTTTCACCGGATATAACGCAACCTCCTTCTCGGTGGAGAAACCTCTCCACAGCGTTTCAATCACAGATAAAGTTTAAGCACAAAGAAACAACAAGAAGGATCTTACTCAAACACTTAGCAAGGACATGAACACATCAAGCTTCCCTGAGCTCCACCCAGTGGCGATCTCATGCAAGAACCCTTCTTCGTGTCTTCCCACTGTCGGACTCCAAGCTCCTTGTTCTCTCCTTCAAGCGCTCAAGTAATGGATGATTGCTTCATGATCGCTTGCTCAAAGTGATGAAAACTTCAAGAACACAGCAAGCAAGTTGTGGAGAACACAAGGCGCGGCAAGAACACAAGTTTTCGAACTCTGCTTCCACGAAGCCAACTTCCGCCCTTTTGATTCTCTACACAGCACCAGGTGACAACATCCTCCGTAGCCTCCAGCTACCTCACTGCCAACGCTAGCTACCACTGAGCCCTCTCTGGTCTTCCTGAGATCCCCTCAGCCAAGCCCCAGTCTCGGCTCCAGTCTGCAGCTCGGCCGTTGCAACCTGAAATGGAGAATCGGACAAACCTGCTCCAAGGAAAGCCTCCATTGACCTCTCCTTGAGTGTTTGAATCCTCCCTTGTCACCTGCAGCTTAATCAGACTGTTAGAGCAGTAAATCATATAGTAAATTAAATATCAGAGGCAAACATCAGCGAATCAGATACGATCAGACGCTCTGACCGCGTCTGACAGTGCAATTTGAATTAAAGTGATCGGTCACCGGACCGATCCAGGACTTGTGGATCGGTCATTAGACCGATCTACTGCTGTGCTGGGATTCCCAGCTCTTACGACAACCTAGCCTGATCGGTCACCGGACCGATCAGAGTGAAGCCTGATCGGTCACCCAGACCGATCAGGACAGATGAACAGTGATTTTTTAATCAGCTCCTAAGTCCCTGATCGGTCACCGGACCGTTCAAGACTTGATCAGCAAGGGAACTCACTCACTTCCCGCTCCCTGATTGGTCACTAGACCGATCAGGAGCAAGGAAGTGAGGAAGCAACCTGCTCCCTGATCGGTCACCGGACCGATCAGGAGCCACACAGTAGGTTCCCAACCTCACTGTGCGCTCCCTGATCGGTCACCAGTCCGATTAGACATCGCTGGATCGATCACCAGATCGATCCACGAAGGAGCAGCGTGCCAATGTCCCTGATCGGTCACCAGACCGATCCAGGGACTCAACCCTATCCCTCCAAGCTAGTGTTTCATCCACCTTAGCCCTCAAGCCAAGGATTTTTCCATCTAATTATCCAAGTTGGGGCACCTAACCCTCCAAGTTAGGACTTTTCACCTAGCCCTCCAAGCTAGGACTTTTCACCCAACCCTTCTGAGTTAGAACATCATCCAACCTAGCCCTCCAAGCTAGGCACCTGACCCTCCAAGCAAGGACTTTTCACCCAACCCTTCCGAATTAGGACTTTTCCAGCACCTAGCCCTCCAAGCTAGGATTTTCAACACCTAACCCTCCAGATTAGGATTTTCCAACACCTAGCCCTCCAGACTAGGATTTTCCATACCATGCCTGATCCTCGACCAGGACTTAATCATAATCATCATAATCATAATCAACCTAAACTAAAATCGATGTCAACACCAAAACAACAATCAGGGCCTGCATCAACAACAGGGAGTGGCTATTATGTGATGTTGATGTATAAACTATAGATTTGTCCATTTTCTTGTTCCATGAAATGTTTATTGTCTTATTTTATATGTATTGTGTCTTGTATGTGTTTGATGAAATGTGTGAGTGGTCAATACATGTAGTCATGAATGTTTGGTTGCCACGTAGAGGGAATGCCCGAGATCGTATGACCGAGGGAGCCCTTAGTGACAAAGAGTTACCTTTTACCAAACATTTCGGGCATTGCTTAGAAATGGATATTAAACCTTAACAAGAGATTAGCTAACAATACTTAATGAGTTTCTCTCTCTATTCCATGATAGGAAGTATTTCGTGTAATCTAGAGACATATGACCGAGAGCCCTTAGTGACAAAGATTACTTTTAAGCAGACTTTCTAGATTACCTTCTCTACATAATAACATTGGATACCCAAGGGGAAGCATTCCGGTGCACTTCTGCAGGGTTCACACAGGTACCTAGTTAGGAATTCTATAAGCACATAAATATCGAGATTAGGATATGAATAACCCATAGGTCATCAACTAGCATTATAATAAATCGAAGTCCTAGACTCTACCCATCCAACCTTTCGCTCAAGATTAATTCTTCTCTCTATCTCTCTTGCTCTCACTCCTTCTCTCTCTTTCTTACAAGCTTTCACACAACCCTATGATCGTCTAAATAGCTTACATTATAGACTCGATTGATGCTTAATCAACAGACCCTATGGATATGATAATATTTTATATTACTTGACGACGTTTTCATATTCTTGCAGATTGCCTACCAAATTTTTAACACTGTTGTCGGGGTTCGTTCTCATTAACATTAGTCAATAAACAATAAAGTTAGTCTAGATACTTTTTCTTTGTTTTTATGTATAACTTGCTCTTTCATTTTTCTTTCTTTATTTTTCATTTCCTTTCTGATTTTTAATCTTGCACTTTCTAACACAAGATTTATTGGGTGCCTTAGTTATATTGTATTTTCTATATCCGTAAGCTATGTTATGATTAATCCCTCTGTTTGTTGGTTGTATTATTATTATTTTGGGAGAGACCAGGAAAACTTTTCTGTTTGTGCGATCATGGATCCATATTGTTTGCACTTCGAACACTTTAGTGAGAACTATGATTCAGATACTGTTGAATATCAATACATCTGTGGAATTTGTGGTAGCACGACTCATCTAGCTGTTATGTCATCTATTTCAAAAAGATATTATTACTCCTATAGAACTTCAATGCTTATTTCAACATCAACAACAAGTCATAAATGATTCAGTTTCTAGCATTGATAGCTATGATTGGGATGATCATCAAACTTAGAACTTTCTAACCCAATAAGTTCCCAAGCGACAAGTGTACTTCCAACCATAATAGCATAACCCAACCCTCCTCAAGATTGGATGGATTATGAATATTTGATTACAGAAGCATGCAAGGTATTAAGAAAACTTTTCAAACATTCCAAACTATGTCAGAATTTCAAGATGATTTAACATTTGATGGGACACATCAATCTCAACAAATTGAGCTAACTTCCTGGGAACACTATTATGATTTAGAGAAGATCTTATGGTGGAACGAGGGTGATGGCGATCCTATAAGTGTTGGTATGGCTTGGCGGTTTCCAAGACAACCACGGGGTCGTATCTGAGAGACCTCTCTATGGCTACGGATTAAAAATTTAATCCAAATAGAGACCCATCCCTCTAACGACCGACTCGTTGTCGTGTTAATTAATCCAAGTTACAACTTAGCCAAAACTGAGGTTAAGGCTTTGTAACTTTTCGGATTAATTAACCGCGGAAAAGACGACGATTTGGATCGCCGCTTTTTGTGTTTATCTTCGGGGTCCAGTTAATTAATTATTGTCTATGATAACGAATCAAAATAATTAACTAATATACATGAAATGACAAAACAAAGTAATATGACACAATTAAAACATACGTAAGGAAAAACGGAGCTCGGGAGAGTTATACCTCGCCGTTTACCTCGCAGTCTTCTATCTTATGACCCTCCCCTCTCGAACATTGTGTGGGCGACGATCTACCTGTTGGTGCTTGGATGGCTATAGAGGGGGGGGGTGAATATAGCCAGACACAGATTATTTGCCCTCTTTTGAGATCTTCTGCACTTAACGGTTAGCAACAGCGGAAGCAATACAAAAACATAAACTAACGATGCAGACCTGAAGAACAAACCAAAACTCTAACGCGAGGATATACAAGGCTCGGGGATAACTTGCCCCTACTCCTTGGCGTGCCCGTAAGGTGGGCGATCCCTTGATCGTCGGCAGATCAAGCCCCGGAAAATTCGGATATCAAATCCTCCTTCTCGGTGGAGAAACCTCTCCACAGCAAGTCTCAACAGAGAGATATAAAATGAAAGCACAGTGACAAACAGCAAACTTACAGAGCACAAGTGAAGGAGAAATGTCTACAAAACAATACTCACAACCCGGCACAACCTCGGCAAGAGCCTTCACTCAGCTCTCCCTTGTCTGCTGGTTGATCGCCTTGCAACGCTATCAAACCTTCCAAGTGCTCAAGTCGCAGCAACAACAGAACTCTCAAGAGTGTGCCTCAAGATCACAATGAATGAATGAGAGTTCCCTCAACAAGGTGAAGGATGAATCAGTGTTTTGGCAACAGAGAACCGTCTCCCTTCTCTTCATCGCCAGCCAACGCTTAGCCTGCTGTCAACAGACGCTCCTCTGCAGCTCCCAGCTGCTCATTTAAGGCAGCTCAGCTACCCCTGACCTCTTCTGGGCTCCCTCCAGTTGAGCCTCAGGTCAGCTTCCCAGCCGTTCGCCAGAAGACAGAAGACGTTGTATCCTGCGAAAGCAAAACAGCCAAACCTGCTGTAGCGAAAGCCTCCGTTTGACCCTCCTTCAATGTTTGAAATCATCCCTGTCACCTGCACACTTAATCAGAGGTTTAGCAAATGAAATCAAACTTGCATCAGTAATAGCAGAGAAAAACAGAGCGAAAACAGTAGTGATTCAGAACGCGATCAGAACTCTGATAGCGTATTTTGAATTAAAGTTCAGCTTCAGATCGGTCACCGGACCGATCAGAGTGAACCCTGATCGGTCACCAGACTGATCAGGTCAGGCTCAGACCGATCAGGCTCCAGCCTGATCCGTCCACAGTGAGAAGATGAGATCGCGAGTTCATCTTTGATCGGTCACCCTGACCAATCAAGTATTGGGGATTAGTCACCAGTCCGATCCATCAGCTGAGGACAAACCTTTAGCTTTCGCATGCCAAACCCACTAATCGGTCACCAGACCGATCAGGTTGTGGCTTGATCGGTCTGGGGACCGATCAGGGCATTCCCTGACCGATCAGGATCCATCCTGATCGGTCATAAGGGGGAGCTCGCGATATTTGATCGATCAGACAGACCGATCATGGTTTCTCACAGTGTGGCCCTGAAATCCTTCTAATTGTTCACCAGAACGATCAGGAGCTCTCCCTGATCGGTCACCAGACCGATCAGGAGTCGAACAGCAGCCAAACAAAGTTTCTATTCTCTCCCTGATCGGTCACCAGACCGATTATACATCTCTGGATCAGTCACCAGACCGATCAGCAAAGGGAGTTCGTGCCAACTTCCTTGATCGGTCACCAGACCGATCCAGCCAAGGCCAACTCCACCATAAGTCAAGAGAATAGGCTTCCTAACCTCCTCTGACTCGTGCTCAGTCCCCCGGACCAAGACTCCATGCTCAGCTTCACTCACCGGGACTTCATTCAACCTAGCTTCCCAAGCTAGGACATGACTTCACTCACCAGGGTTTCATCCAACCTAGCTTGCCAAGTTAGGACCTGGCTTCATTCACCAGGGTTTCATCCAAACCTAGCTTCACTCACCAGGGTTTCATTCAACCTAGCTTCCCAACCTAGGACCTGGCTTCACTCACCAGGGTTTCATCCAACCTAGCTTCCCAAGCTAGGACCTGGCTTCACTCACCACGATTTCATCCAACCTAGCTTCCCAAGCTAGGACCTGGCTTCACTCACCAGGGTTTCATCCAACCTAGCTTCCCAAGCTAGGACCTGGCTGTTGGTGCAGATAGCACCCAAGTCGAACCTGTGTTTTGATAATGGCAAAGGACTCAAAAGTTAAGCTGTTATGTTTATCTAACATGCTCGTTAAGTGTGCAGATCAAAGACCTAGTGAAGGACTGCTAGGCACCTGGCGAAGGACTGCCAGGATACAAAGCCCTAGCGAAGGACTGCTAGGCACCTGGCGAAGGACTGCCAGGATACAAAGCCCTAGCGAGGACTGCTAGACACCTGGCAAAGGACTGCCAGGATACAAAGCCCTAGCAAAGGACTGCTAGACACTGGGCAAAGGACGACTTGGTACCTAAGCCCTAGCGAAGGACTGCTAGGCAAAAAGTCCAACCGGAGGAGCCGGTTGGCAACAGGTAAATTCTCCTGAGAGGAGTAGGTGAGGACGCGTTCCCCGTCGAGGGAACAGTAGGCGTCGATTCGACCTAGGGTTCCATTTTGGAGACCCAAAGTTAGAACCAAGACAGCTACGACTGTAAAACTCACTAATATGCTTGCTTTGTTTTTGTTTGGTATTAACCTTGGATGCAGGACCGAAGGAACGAGTTTCTGCAGCTCAGAATGCCCAAAAGGAGAGGGGCAGCAGCTGGGTAGGGCGCCCCGGAGGTCTCGGGCGCCCCCAAGGTGAAGGCAAGACAAGCTAAGCAACTAATGCTTCGGAAGCTCACTGGGGAGGGCGCCCCCATGCTCCCGGGCGCCCCCGTGCTCCCGGGTGCCCTGGATGTCTTGGGCGCCCTGGGTCCAAGCCAATGAAGCAGATAGAGTTTAAGCCACCGAGAAGCCAGCTGACCGAGTCAACCGGGGCGCCCCCAGCGTCCCGGGCGCCCCCACAGTCAACTCTCAGCCCTATTCAAGTGGGATAAGGGTTGACCGAGACTTGTCCGGATCGACTGACACGTGGGGTGGGGGGGCGCCCCCAACGTCCAGGGCGCCCCAGGAGGCTATAAATAGCCCCTCGACCCCAAGGCTTCAGGACAACAACTCTCTAACGCTTCTACGCTCTTCGACTCAAACGCGCTGCTCTAGAAACCTTCCATTTCGAGATTCCAAGCGCCGACGACGACCCTCCGCACCGAAGTACGATCCATACCGGGCGTCGATCACGAAGAGTAAAACTGTTATATTTACTGCAATTTACTTATACAATTCTTGTAAACCTTTTGCGCTCATATAGAATTGCCCGCAGTAAACGGTCAATGACCGTGGGCCTTGGAGTAGGAGCCGACCGCGACTCTGAACCAAGTAAAACCACTTGAGTCTTTTTGTTGTGTTTTGTTTATTCCGTTGCGTATTTGCTCTTTTATCAATCCGAAACGTTTTACGATATTCACCCCCCTCTATTGTTCTTATCGATCCAACAAGTGGTATCAGAGCGGGGAAGCTCAAATTTGGTGCAACCTCCAATTTGAGATTCTTTTCGGATTTTCTTCGAAATTGTTTTTATTTGCTTTTCGAATTTTCATCGTTAATCGAGGTTGGTGCAACACCCCTCGATAAATATTTTTTTACTTCCCGCACTACTAATCCAAGACCAAGTCTTGGGATATTTCTTTCCTTTTTACTCTTATTTTCAGATAAATGGTCATGCAAGAAGGATTCAGCACAGCCATACCATCACTTTTCAGTGGGGAGGACTTCTCCTACTGGAAAAGTCAGATAGAGGTCCACCTGAAAACTCAGGTGGACATGTGGATAATCATCCAGGCTGGACTGGAGATTCCAAAGAATGCTGAAGGAGTGCCACAGTCTTACGCTGAGTGGGACACTGCTCTGAAAAGAAAAATCGAAATTGATGCAAAAGCAACCCAGACACTCCAATGCGGCCTAACCAAAGAGGAGCTGAACCGGGTGGGTCCATTCAACATCGCCAAAGAACTTTGGGGTAAGCTGATCAAGCTGCACGAAGGGACTTCAGATACTCGAATCAGCAAGAGAGATCTCCTCCTGAACAAGATGTACACGATCAAGATGAACGACAACGAAACAGCAGCCCAGCTCCACGCCAGAATTCAGGAGTTAATGAACGGACTACACACAATCGGTTACAAGGTAGAAAACCGTGACCTGATAAGGTACGCTCTTAACGCTTTCCCGAGAAACACCTTGTGGGCAACTATGGTAGATGCATACAAGGTTTCAAGGGACCTTTCAAAAATTAAATTAGATGAACTGTTTTCAGAACTTGAGTTACATGAGCAGACTAACTGCAATCTACCGAGAAAGGCATTGCCTTTGTTGCAGGTAAAGCTGGAAAGACAACCAAGAAGAAGCCTCAACCTGCACCCGAGTCTGATTCAGATTCAGACTCAGAAGACAGCGAGGGAAATCGGCCTAAGTTGGTTCGGCTAGCCCGGGACTACTACAAAGAGCTAAAAAACCAGACCAACAGAAGAAAAGCCAGCCGAAGAAAGGAAGAACAAGCTGAACCCTCAAATGAAAAGAACAAACCCAATGTGACCTGTTACGAGTGCAAGAAGAAGGGCCACTACAAGACTAAATGCCCCAACCTGAAGGAAACAAAGAAGACGAGAAAGAAGAAGGCACTTCAGGCAATGTGGGACGAGTCCTCCTCCTCCTCCGAAGAAGAGGTCCCACAGTTGAACCTGCTCGCACTAACCGCCTCAGAAGAAATCGAGACCGAGTCAGAATCGGAGGCGGACGATGGCAAACTTACATTCTCAGAGGACGGCGAAATAACTGTAAGTGGTTTTTCAAGAAATCAGTTAAATGAATTAATTTCCTATCTTTCTCGAGATTTGGCGAAAGCTAGACTCCGAGTCGAATCTCTCCGACAGGAAGTAAAACTCCTGAAAGAGAGAGCTGACTCTAGATCCTTGACTGAGAAGGTTCAAGAAGGAACCTCTACTCAAGTTGAAAAACTTGAAAAAGAGAACTCCTCCCTGAAAACTCAAGTCAAGGACCTTAGATCAGCCTTAGAACGGTTCACTTCTGGTTCCAAGGGTCTTGACATGATTCTTGGAAAACAGAAGTCGGTTCTAAATCGATCCGGATTAGGCTATAGAACCAAATCTAGACAAAGATCCTACTATGCTATACTGAACTAGTCCAGACATAAAGTTCAGGCATGGGTACCCAAACTGTGCCTGAACAAACAAACTGGATCAAATCAGTATTGGATCCCCAAGGACAAGATTCACATCTTGCCGAACCATTATCGTGGCTTTAGTCCAGGGGGAGCCAAGTTAAAAACAATATTTATAGTTAGATAAATTTCAATTCTTGATTTCAAATTGCATGATTGCTTGTTTATTTAATTTCTGCAATTTACCATGCTTAGACTTAGGGTTGGTTAGTTTAAGGACAGAACTAACTTAACTGAAATTTGAACAACATAGTATTGGGTGGCGGTGAGATGATAGTACGTTAGGGAAGCCTCTTCTAATAAGGTCAAGTATACTCTACTTGGTCTCTTTAGATTGGTGAAACTAGCCGAAGTTACCGATCCAAGACCCAAACTAGTTAGACCAGAATTTTTCAAAAAAATAATTTTGAAAATGAAATTTCATTAAAAGGCTTAGTCTAGAAAGAGTTGATGATCCAATAAGGCTACGGTCAAAGAAGGCCTAGTGCCTCGCCAAGACCTGGAAGCCAATTTTTGAAATTCAAATTCAAATTATTCTTTGTCAAATTCGAATCTAACATAAATTTTCAGTTAGTTGTAGATTCAAACATTTTTTTTAAATAAACTCAAAATCAATGGTTTTCAAAATTAATTTAAGTTTTTCAAAATAAATCATGAGTTTTCAAAATAATTTTATCTATCAAAACCTGTCTCAAAAACCCATAAATCTAACTTGATTGATAACTCTAGATTGGATGAGACAGCTAGGTTTAATTTAACTAAAGCTCATCTGATATTTTTGTCAAGCACAAACACTAAACCTTGTAAGTTAGAACTAAGTTGACCTGGTCAAATTAGACAAAACTAGTCAAATCTGCTCAAAACTGGTCAAAAGCAGTCAAACAAGTCAATCTAACCTAGCCCGGGCGCCCGTGAACCCTCGGGCGCCCCCTCCTTTTTCCTTTTATCTCTTTCAAGACAAAAAGCTACAAAAGCAACTGACTAGGGCACCCGGGTCCTCATGGGCGCCCCCATAGAAATGGTCAAAAGCAGAAAGCTGCCAAAAGGCAGCTGCAGCCTATGGGGGGCACCCTCGCCCTCCGGGGCACCCTCTCACTCCAGGGCGCCCGCCCGAACTCTATAAAAGGCCCCCAAGCCTCACTCATTTGCCACAACCAAAATCCTTCTCCTCTCTAACTCTTTTCCTTTCAAGGCGACCAAGTGACCTTCTTGCTCCCTCAACCTCAACCATGCCTCCCCGGTATGATTTCTCTTTTTCATTAAAATTATTATTTTTAATTCCTTTCTTTTAAACGAATGCTTCTTATCTTAGAAAACGCCGAGCAAACCAATCAAACTCCGGTACTGAACCTAGTCCCGATCCTAGGTTCCCAACCTTAGAGATTTGCAATAGATTTGCTCGAACAACATATAAACCCATAAAGATAAGTTACCTAAATAGGTAATTCTTCACTCAATCCTGTCCCTTGACCATGAATGTTATCAACTTTTACCAATTAGACAACCTTGTATTATGCACTCATCCAATTAACACATCCTTATGTGCAGAATTCTATAACAACATAATTAGACAGGATGGTCTTATGTTCGCCACTACCGTTCAAGGGATACCCTTGACAATCACACTGTCGTTGCTAAACCGATTTCTTGGACTACGACTCTCACAGTCCACCTTTTGCTGCTACCCTCCTAGGGATCCTCCTTTTGATGCTCCCTACTCTCACATAACCCTAGATACTCTACACTCCTACGTCTATAGGCATGCTAGAAACCCCTTGGCCAGACGATTTCAGTCTGTTGACCTTCAGGTCCAGGACAACGCTCTATATAAATTTCTAGTCTGCTGCATTCTACCCTTATCTACTAGAGACGTCGCTACCATGCGACCATTTCACACCTTCCTCCTATACGCATTGATTCATCATCTTGATATTGACATTGGAATCCACATGTTCCACACGATTCTACATGCGTCCAGTGTTACCACGCAGGGGTGGGTATGCACCCCCTATTGCCACATCATCACTTCCATTCTTCATCATCACGGTCGTAACATCACCGAGGGAGAGATGGCCGCGTTGACTGACTTGGATGAGATAGGTTTTAGGAACTTCTCCCTAGCTGGTATAGAGGTCTCGGGTACCGGGGTTTTGTCCTGGAGGCGTCAAAGAGCCGGACCCCAGATCGACTCGGATGAGGAGGTTGAAGTCGATGTGGCAGATCTGGCAGCCGAGGTTCGTGAGCACATAGACGAGCTGTTGGGACCGGGTGCATGTTGACATGGATACGGGTTCGTAATTTTAAATTTTAATTACGTGCAGCGGAAGGTTTAGCATAAATCATTTCTCAAATTATTTTAACCACGTATCTAGCATGCAACCTTATGTTGTGGAGACATGATCATACATTTAAAATTTTGCAGAAAGTAAACTAATTTACATGTTACCTCGCGTAACTCGAAGAAAGGGACGAGATCCAACCGTAGCGTCCCTTGGAAGCTCCGCCTCTATTCGCGTCCACGACGAGTATCTTCGGGATGACTTCGCAAAGCCACGAGTTTCATGTTCTCGAGAACTACTAGATTCTCCAAGAACGCGACAAGAAAAACCAAACGGCTGCCAAGTTGCTAACACAACCGGCTGCCAAGTTGCTAATGCAACTTGGCTTCTCCTCAGCGCCCTTACCTTCTCCACTGATGCACATGCTCACGAGCGTTCGTCAAAAATTGCGGCTGCCTCCAATTAACTTCACCGAGAGTTGAAGTTACAAATTCTCCACTTGGAGAATTTTGGACGTGAGCAACAGTTGCATGGCATGAAGCAATTACATGCCATTAATTGCATAAAGCAATTATCGTTTAATTGCATGAGCAATTAAACTTCTAATTGCACGCAGTGCTTGGAGCAATTCAAGTGCATGGAGAAGGAAGCTTTTCAGCGCCGCATAGAGAGAGAGAGGGGAGGGGAGAGGAGAGGAGAGAAAACCTAGGCAAGAATCCTTGATCTCTTGGATTGATTTCCAAGCCTTGCCTTGGTTCCTTTATATAGTAGCCTCTCAATCGCCAAGTCTCCTTTTAACGGAATAAATTTCCATAAGAAATTTATCTTATAAATTTTTCTATGAATTATTCCATTATGTCAAGTTTTTATTATAACTTAATTTATAATAAAAACAACCATGTCTCCCCTTTTATTATGGAAAGAAATTTCTTTATATAAATTTCTTTATATAAATTTCTTTATATAAATTTCTTTATTATGGTAAATCAATCTATTATTGATTTTATAAAATAAAATAAACCAATCCAAGGTTTATTTTAATTTCCATGAAAAATAAATCTCTTTATATAAATTTCTTTATACATAATTTTATAAAACAAACCATGCGCGGTTTATTTTATAATTTGAACCAAACAATTTGGTTCTCCCCCTTTTAATGTGGCCGGCCAAACCCAAGCCATGACCTCACGAATTAAACTCATTTAATTCGTCCAATAAGTCTTCAAAAGACGTAGCCATTTTATGCTTCCGATGCGTCTCTGAAACATTCAGATTCGACTTATCTCTCTTGATCGGAAAATCTAATTTTCAACTCGTTTTAAATCCCTCGGATCACTCGTAGTGCGTGTGACTAAATAGACATTCGATTTATGTTGGCCGTCTATAATCAACCAATTATAGAACGATCATGAGTGGCACCTAGTAGTACATCATGATCTCCAATTAATCGAAAGATCAACGGTTGACCTCAGAAATAGTTCTGAAACCCTTCAGCAGCTTTAATGAATCGTGCCTCATTCCCTTCACCATCTTATACCCACTTGGTTCAGGACACGGTCTATGTGTGTTAGTCCCCACTAGGCTGACTACATCACACCTAGCCCAAGTAATGTCTTTCTCGTCCAACGGATTCTAATTACTCTCATGTTTCTGGGAGATTCATACTCGGAACATGTGATGCTCTGGCCAGAGGCTTTGAGTAACAATCCGTCGATAGGCCTTGGGTATACATCCCCTCGCAAGGAGTGATGAATCCTTTGTAGGCTGTTCAAACATCTTCGGGCACTTCGGCTTATACCCAATCATCCTGGGTCCACACCTCCTTGGAGATGCTTGCTTAAGATGTCAAAGTATAAGTCTTCATGACCAAGATGACTTGAACACCGCAAGTCAAAGGAACATCGCACTTAAGCTGCAGTAAGAACTTCATTGACATATCTATATGTAGATTACCATATGAAGTTTTACAGCTGGTCACTACAATGAACTAGTTCCCTTAACTAGCATTCATGTTTATCTCCGGACATCCCAATGTCACCAGCCAGTGAGAATCAGCTGATTAGAGAATAACCGATGCTAGTCTCAACAGAATTGATAGTGTCCGTATTTATCAATTCGTCGACTAGGGACAATTTCAATACTTCACAATTGCACATGTAGAGATAATCAGTAGTTGTGAATTCATCACAAATTCTCTCATGCTGTGAATTGTATTGCGGACATTTAGTAAATGAGTTTAAGATCTCAATCAAATACACAAACATGTATACTCAAATAGTGAATATTCATTTATTAAAATAAATGATTACAATCATAAGGCAATTGGCTTAGGACACTTCTCTCATATTACTAACAAACTCCCACTTGGCCTAATGCCAATCGCTATGGTATCCAATACCACAGGCTCTAACATGACCCTCAAACTTGCTTTGAGGCAAGGCCTAAGTTAAAGGATCCGCTAAATTCCTTTCAGTGGGAATTTTCTTAATTTGTATGTCATTCCTACTTATAATCTCTCTAATCAGATGATAACGGCGAAGCACATGTTTGGATCGCTGATGAGACCTTGGTTCCTTTGCTTATGCAATAGCTCCATTGTTGTCACAATAAACCGGTATTGCTTCATCAATGGTTGGAACCACACCAAGTTCTGAGATAAACTTCTTGATCCAAACTGCTTCCTTTGTTGCTTCCGAAACTGCAATATATTCCGCTTCCGTGGTAGAATCCGCTACGATGACTTGTTTGGAACTCTTCCAACTTATTGCGCCTCGATTTAAGATAAACACGTATCCAGACTGAGATTTGGAGTCATCCTTATTTGTCTGGAAACTGGCATCTGTATACCCACATATTATCATATCACCTTCTCCATATATTAGGAACACATACTTAGTTCTTCTTAAGTACTTGAGGATAGTCTTGACAGCCGCCCAATGATCCACTCCTGGATCAGACTGGTATCTGCTTGTGATGCTCAGAGCATACGATACATCGGGCCTAGTACATAACATAGCATACATGATAGATCCTATCGCGGATGCATAAGGAATCTTATTCATGCAAATCCTCTCGTCTTCTGTGCGCGGACACATAGACTTTGAAAGGTTGATCCCATGCCTGATGGGAAGGTAACCTTTCTTGGATTCCGACATGCTAAACCTTTTTAGCACTCGGTCTATATATGTATACTGCGAAAGACCAAGCAACCGTTTTAATCTATCTCTATAGATTCTAATCCCAAGGATATAGGTTGCTTCTCCCAGGTCTTTCATGGAGAAAGTTTTGGACAAGCAAATTTTAACCGACTGTAAGACTGATATATCGTTTCCTATAAGTAATATGTCATCGACATATAATACTAGAAATACGACTGCACTCCCACAAATCTTCTTGTACACACAAGGTTCGTCAGGATTTTATGAGAAATCAAACTCTTTGATTGTCTCATCAAAATGGATGTTCCAGCTCCTGGATGCTTGCTTCAGTCCATATATGGATCGCCGAAGCTTGCATATTTTGGTTTTGTCAACCGATGTGAACCCTTCAGGTTGTATCATGTATACATCCTCAAGCAGGTTTCCATTAAGGAAAGCTGTTTTCACATCCATTTGCCATATCTCATAATCATAATGAGCTGCTATGGCTAGGAGCATCCGAATGGATTTAAGCATAGCTACTGGCGAATAGGTTTCGTCATATTCAATTCCTTATTTCTGACGATATCCTTTTGCCAATAATCTAGCCTTAAAGGTAACAACATTACCTTCCATGTCGGTTTTCTTCTTGAAAACCCACTTGCACCCTATGAGCTTAATCCCTTCAGGTGGGTTAACCAAGTCCCATACTTGATTTTCGTACATGGAATCCATTTCCGACTTCATGGCTTTAAGCCATTTGTCCCTTTCTGAACTTTTCAGAACATCTTCATAACTGATAGATTCGTCATCGCTTATGAGTAACACGTCGTTCGATTCACTTATGAGAAATCCGTATCTCTCTGGAATATTGCGTGTCCTATCAGACTTACGAAGAGGTGGTGTTGTTTTAGGTTGAACTGATAGCTCATCATTATGAGTTATTGGTTGTGGGTCTAGACTAGGTGTCTCTGTAATGTCTATTGGAGTTTCTTGAACTTCATCAAGTTCAATGCCACTCCCACTGTTTTCTTGTAAAAGAAATTCTTTTTCCAGAAATACAGCATGCCTTGAAACAAACACCTTTTGTTCCAAGGGATGATAGAATTGGTAACCCTTTGTTTCCTTAGAGTATCCAATAAATAGACATTTATCAGACTTAGCATCCAATTTGTCTGATACAGTCCACTTCACGTAAGCAGGACAACCCCATATCTTAAGGTGAGTTAAGTGAGGTTTCTTACTATTCCACGTCTCATATGGAGTAGTAGAGACTACCTTGGTCGGGACTCTGTTTAGCAAGTAAACAGCTGTCTTAAGTGCATAGCCCCAAAAGGATTTTGGAAGAGTTGCATGATTCATCATGGATCTAACCATGTCCATCAAGGTTCGGTTACACCTCTCAGATACACCATTATGCTGTGGTGTATATGGCGGAGTCCATTGAGACAATATCCCATTGTCCCTAAGATAATCTTGAAACTCTTGACTTAAGTATTTACCACCCCGATCGGATTGAAGTATCTTAATACTTTTGCCAAGCTGTTTCTCTACTTCATTTCTGAACTCTTTGAATTTCTCAAAAGCTTCATATTTGTGTTTCATCAAGAACACATACCCGAATCGTGAGTAATCATCGATAAAGGTAATGAAGTAGCTATAGCCTCCTTGTGCAAGAGTTGACATTGGTCCACATACATCAGTTTGTATTAGACCAAGCAATTCTCCCACTGGATTACCTTTTCCGAAAAGGGTAATTTGGCCATCTTGCCTTTTAAGCATGATTCGCATGTATCAAATGAACCGGGTTCAAATGATTCCAGAATTCCACATCGGTGTAATTTGGTCATGCGTTTCTTACTTATATGGCCAAGACGATAATGCCACGTATAGGAGTCTATTTGATTATCTATTCGAGCACGTTTGTTGCTAACTTTGATATTGAAAATGTCACCAGATAAATCTAACGTGTAGATACCATTGCACAAAGTTCCGGTCCCATAAAGAATACCATTTAAAGTTATGTAACAACAATTGTTACTAAAAGTTAAATGATAACCCTTTTCATTCAAACATGAAATAGATACAATGTTCTTTATTAATGAAGGAACAAAATAACAATTATCCAATTCTAAGACAAGTCCAGCAGGGAGCTTTAGCAAATATGTTCCGATGGAAACAACATCAATCTTTGCTTCATTTCCAACTCGCAAATTCGCTTCTCCCTTGACGAGTCTTCTTCTATTCCTTAGCCCCTTTATGTCATTACATATATGTGAGCTACACCCAGTATCCAGTACCCAGGTGTACGAGGAAATAGAGTGACATTCAATAACGAAGATACCTGAAGAGGATAGGGCATCGGATGCCTTCCTCTTCAAGGACTCAAGATAAACCTTGCAGTTTCTTCACCAGTGGCCCTCCTTGCCGGAGTGACGGCAAGTGCCTTTTGGTGTCTTTTCAATCCTTTTGTCCTTAGTTAACTTATTGGTGTCCAAAATGGAACGCAAATTCAGAGAAGACATGATCAGGTGACTATCCTAGAAATACAAATTGAGCTTATGTGAGAAGAATGATAAAGAATGCATCAACATATATTAATCAAGTCCTATTTATTTTTTGAATTGAATAACCCTTTTTATCAATTCGGGAGATCGTAGGAACATCTCCAAATAGGTTGATATCCAACCATAGATAAGAACAACCATGGCTGTGGCCATCAAGTTATTCTTGGCTATGAAGGTAGGTAATTATACCGATTACATATCACATATATGTAACTATCACTTTATGCTATCAACTAATTGAATGTTTGCATAAATCATTGGGTTGTTAACTCATTAACAAGTCTGCAACATTATACATAGCACCCAACTGCACCTCTCTTTACATCGACCTTGGCTGTGGCACATCAAATCGATGCTCCAAGCTTAAGGCTGACCCATTAATCAAGAAATAGTTTTAATATGGTTGGAGCTCATTCAACCGTTTAGTCGGGCTTGGATGTGTCCAACAACCAAAACTAAGGATTGACCTCTTGTAGGATCGAGTCGACCGGCTAGAGGGGGGTGAATAGACGGTTTATGAAAAATAAGCACTAACACTCGTCATTAAAAAGAAATAAACTTGGTTGCAACAGAGTCGTTGCTTCCAAGGCAGTTGATGCTCAAACAGAAACTCCTTAAGGCAGAGAAGCCTTTACAGTTGTAGCACAGAGAAAGCTTAGAGAGAAAGAGAGTTTACAACTCAATGAATTGAATTTCTAAAGCAAACCTCTAAGTCTATTTATAGCCTAAGAGAATAAATCTGGATGGTTGATTGTTGATCACTTTTCTCTTGGTCGTTGATCCATGGATGTAATCTGGATGGTTGATCTTGGATGGGATTAAACTGCATCTATTGGATTTGATTAAAGGATAATGTAATATTATCCTTTAAGTTTTAATTATTTTAATTAAAACTTTATCTTCCCCCCTTGCTCGAGATGATTGTTGTATCCATCTCGCTGTTATAATCTAGGTAGAAATATCGCCAATACATATTTGCCAACGCCCTTTATCCCAGTTGGTAAGTGGATTTGTGTATTTGGTGGAGGACTTGGGTTCGATCCTTCCTTGGCATCAAAACTTTGTTTATTTTCTTTTAGGCGAATTTCTTTCATTTCTTTTGGGCGCTTGGACTAGTCTTTTTGATTCTTCGTCTTCTGGGTGATTTCCGGCCAACCGAAGTTAGGCTCACCCGAACCCGACTCCGGCCTTTCGCCCCTCGAGCGTCCTTCCTCCCGGCTTCTCGTCCCTCGGACACCGCGCACGTCCTTCTCGCTCCACCGGTGTACTCTTCCGCAGCTTCCGCGTCCCTCGGATTGTACTGAGCCCGTCGGCTCACTTCCCCGCGCAATCCTTCTCGTCCGCTCTACTTCCTCCGTACCTAAGTTCCTGCACACTTAGCAGAGGGATTAAAACCAACAGGACCTAACCTAACTTGGTTGATCACATCAAAACCAACCGGGGCACCAACAATCTCCCCCTTTTTGATGTGGATCAACCCAAGTTTAGTTAGGGTAAACAAAAAAAACAATAAAAATATAACTAAATTAAGTAGTTAAGCATAGAAAAAAAATATTGCAATCAATAACCACAACCTCCCCCTAAACTTAAGCTACTCTCCCCCTTTGATCACAGCAAAAAACGGGCACAAAAAATAGGGAAAGGAAAAAATATGATTAGAACTTAGAAAAATATGAAACATTTTTTTTTGAGCCGTGAATAGATTAAGTGCATATCATCGAAATTTAATTTTTGAATAAAAAATTTCCAAATATTTTTTAAAATTAAAAAATATGAATTTCAATTAAAAATTTATAGAAATTAATTCGTCCATTGGAAAATTTTAAAAATTTTTATACAGGTGGAAGATAAAATTATTGCTTTTTACAAAAATTTCCAAATTAAAATCTATTTTGTATATTAAAAAAAAATAAATCATATAGTGGCAGAATAAAAAATTCAAAGATATATTTTTAAAATTCAAAAATCTCATGAAAAAAAAATTTACCAAGTTTAATTGACTATGTGTAGATCTCAAAAAAATCGGTTCTTGCAGAATAAATTAATTTTCTATTTTTAAAGTTAAAATTTTATTTTTCAAAAGAAACTTAATCATAAAATGTGTTAATCTATTTCTAATTTTGCAAGAAAAATTATGCAGTAATAGAAAACTAATTCAAAATTGATTTTGGCATCCAAAATAGATTTCTATCGACAGGATTAACTAAAAATTTGGATGGAATGTAATTCTTTGGCACCTTTTTAAATTGGCCTTTATGGTTTTTAAAATACCAATTCAACTTTTCAGGATAACTATTTTTCTTGTGTCGCAAACAGACAATATCACATTCTAATTTCTCAACTAAATTTTTCAGATCAATATTTTCATTTTTTAATTTAGAATTTTCTTTTTCAAATCTGCAATTAGATTTGAGCAAGGCTTTAACACCAGCATACAATTGATCATGAGGAAGAAAACAAACCTCACTTACCGGACCGCTTTCGAAAAGCGAGGTTCCTTCTTCGTTGTCGCTTTCTGATGTCGCTCCCCCTTCAACACTGCTCCCCTCTTGATGACTTGCCATCAGCTCAAGTCCCGCATACTCTTGAACTTCTGATTCGTCCGACGAGGTCTCGTCCCAGGTGGCCTTCAATGCCTTCTTTTTCTTTGGCTGGTTTTTGATTTTGGGACACTGATCTTTTAGGTGTCCCTCCTCGTTGCAGTTGTAGCATCGGACAGTTCGTTTCTTCGGAGACCGCCTTTTCTTCTGCATTCTCGAAAAGTTATTAGCTTTAAAAAAACTTTTAAACGAACTTACTATTTGCGTTGTCTCGTCGTCCGTCGAGGATTCTGACTCCTTCTCCGTTCTCCTTGTGTTTAGGGCCAGATTCTTCGTCTTTCTAGATCCTGCCCACCGAGATTCGTGTAATTCGAAAATGGAAAACATTTCATCTAATGTACTTACCTCTAAATCTTTGGAGATGTAATAAGCGTCGACGATTGAGCTCCACTCCTGGGTCCTTGGGAAGGCGTTGAGGGCGTATCGAATGGAGTCGTGATTACTTACCGATTCGCCGAGTTGGGTGAGTCAGGAGATTAGCTCCTTTATTTTGGCATGAAGTTCAGCCACCATTTCTCCTTCCTTCATTTGCAGGTTTATCAGCTGGTTCCGGAGGAGATCCTTTCTTGCTGATTTGGCTTCAGAGGTACCCTCATGAAGTTCTAGGAACTTCTCCCATAATTCTTTTGCGGAGTGGTAGTTGCCGATCCGGTTTACCTCTTGAGTAGGCAAGACTGTTAGGAGGTGGAACTCGGCCTTACCATTGGCAACAGATTCCGACTGCTCCTTCTTATTCCACAAGCTTTCTTCTTTTTCATCCCCGTTCGCATCTTTAGGAACTGCAAAACCATATTTTATTGATAAAAGAATATCAAAATCTGTACGAAAAAATACCTCCATTTTTTTCTTCCAGATGGTGAAATCCCCTTCGAATTTAGGTGGATGAATGTGCGCGCCGGCCATCATCTTGTTGCTTTCTCAGGCGATTAGTCCTTCAAAAGCGAACCCGCTCTGATACCACTTGTAGGATCGAGTCGACCGGCTAGAGGGGGGTGAATAGACGGTTTATGAAAAATAAGCACTAACACTCGTCTTTAAAAAGAAATAAACTTGGTTGCAACAGAGTCGTTGCTTCCAAGGCAGTTGATGCTCAAACAGAAACTCCTTAAGGCGGAGAAGCCTTTACAATTGTAGCACAGAGAAAGCGTAGAGAGAAAGAGAGTTTACAACTCAATGAATTGAATTTCTAAAGCAAACCTCTAAGTCTATTTATAGCCTAAGAGAATAAATCTGGATAGTTGATTATTGATCACTTTTCTCTTGGTCGTTGATCCATGGATGTAATCTGGATGGTTGATCTTGGATGGGATTAAACTGCATCTATTGGATTTGATTAAAGGATAATGTAATATTATCCTTTAAGTTTTAATTATTTTAATTAAAACTTTATCTTCCCCCCTTGCTCGAGATGATTGTTGTATCCATCTCGCTGTTATAATCTAGGTAGCAATATCGCCAATACATATTTGCCAACGCCCTTTATCCCAGTTGGTAAGTGGATTTGTGTATTTGGTGGAGGACTTGGGTTCGATCCTTCCTTGGCATCAAAACTTTGTTTATTTTCTTTTGGGCGAATTTCTTTCATTTCTTTTGGGCGCTTGGACTAGTCTTTTTGATTCTTCGTCTTCTGGGTGATTTCCGGCCAACCGAAGTTAGGCTCACCCGAACCCGACTACGGCCTTTCGCCCCTCGAGCGTCTTTCCTCCCGGCTTCTCATTCCTCAGACACCGCGCACGTCCTTCTCGCTCCACCGGTGTACTCTTCCGCAGCTTCCGCGTCCCTCGGATTGTACTGAGCCCGTCGGCTCACTTCCCCGCGCAATCCTTCTCGTCCGCTGCGTCTTACGCTCGACTTCCTCCGTACCTAAGTTCCTGCACACTTAGCAGAGGGATTAAAACCAACAGGACCTAACCTAACTTGGTTGATCACATCAAAACCAACCGGGGCACCAACACCTCTGACTCCAACTATATTAATCATAAACTAATTCCATGGTTTGAACATGTTGAGGTTCAAGCCGGGCATGGATGTGTCCATCAACCCAAACGAGAAACAAAACTCCGGTTCTAACCATATTAATGGAAGGTGTTGGCCTTAATATTTTGTAAGGGGTTTTGGGTCTCATCCTTTCTTTTCTAAGCACATTCATGACATATAATTATGTCATGTACTAACGATTTCCTTAATAAAGTATGTATGTGACTTAATTTATCAAGTCTCATTAATTGAATTAGGAACCGGATTTCCTAATTCTAATTTCATACTTTATTCAAGGAATTGTTTTGGGAAATAATTTCCTAAATTGTCATAATCAATTTCGGAAATAATATGTTTAAGACTTTGATTTCTCTAAATCAAATCTTATTAAATTAAGAGACAGATTCCCTTAATTCAACTACATATTATTTTCATGAAAATCATATTTAAGAAAACTTTATAGGAAACCATTTTCCTAATTAATTTTGGAGACAACAATTTGTAAGAGCATCACCTCTTAAATCAAATAAGGAAATTATCATTTGAGAATCACCTCAAAATTTCTAAGATTTGATTACATATTTTATTTATGGATTTATTAATTTCAACAAATTATTTTCTTTGGGTGGCTCCCCAAGGCTCAGATACCCAAAAAGAAAGGGATTTGTTGTAAATCTAATTTGGTCCGCTCCCGGAGGCGTAACCAAATTAAACATGACAATTTTATTCAAAATAGGAAATTAAATTACAACAACTAACTTTAAATTGGATGGCTCCCCGAGGCTCAATCCAAAATAAAGAATTTTGTTAATAATTTAAAACCAATTCGAATCTAATTGTCAATTAATAATCCATAAATTTGTCTAGACATTCTTGAAAGAAAGTGCCCAAAATTGCGAGATTTCATAATAGGTTTTCAGAATAATTGTAAGTTTCTGGTACAAAGAAAACTTACATGTTTCCAAAATTGGAAAATTTCTAAAATAGGAAATTTTCAAAATTGGAAAGTTTCCAAAAATGGGAAGTTTTCACAATTATCATAAAATTTCAAAAACTAGGATATTTCAAAAGTTTGCGAAATTTCATGAGGATTTCCAAACTTTAAAATTCCTAAATCTAAAATTTATCATAATTGGAAAGTTTCCATAATTGAAAAATTTTTCAAAATTGAGATCATGATAAAGTTTTCCGCAAAACAATTATATGATTATGTCGAACACTAACCGGCTCTGATACCACTGTTGGGACCGAGTGCATGTTGACATTGATACGGGTTCGTAATTTTAAATTTTAATTACGTGCAGCGGAAGGTTTAGCATAAATAATTTCTCAAATTATTTTAACCACGTATCTAGCATGCAACCTTATGTTGTGGAGACATGATCATACATTTAAAATTTTGCAGAAAGTAAACTAATTTACATGTTACCTCGCGTAACTCGAAGAAAGGGACGAGATCCAACCGTAGCGTCCCATGGAAGCTCCGCCTCTATCGCGTCCACGCCGAGTATCTTCGGGATGACATCGCAAAGCCACGAGTTTCGTGTTCTCGAGAACTACTAGATTCTCCGAGAACGCGACAAGAAAAACCAAACGGCTGCCAAGTTGCTAACACAACCGGCTGCCAAGTTGCTAATGCAACTTGGCTTCTCCTCAGCGCCCTTACCTTCTCCACTGATGCACTTGCTCACGGGCGTTTGTCAAAAATTGCGGCTGCCTCCAATTAACTTCACTGAGAGTTGAAGTTACAAATTCTCCACTTGGAGAATTTTGCAACAGTTGCATGGCATGAAGCAATTACATGCCATTAATTGCATAAAGCAATTATCGTTTAATTGCATGAGCAATTAAACTTCTAATTGCACGCAGTGCTTGGAGCAATTCAAGTGCGTGGAGAAGGAAGCTTTTCGGCGCCGCATAGAGAGAGAGAGGGGAGGGGAGAGGAGAGGAGAGAAAACCTAGGCAAGAATCCTTGATCTCTTGGATTGATTTCTAAGCCTTGCCTTGGTTCCTTTATATAGTAGCCTCTCAATCGCCAAGTCTCCTTTTAACGGAATAAATTTTCATAAGAAATTTATCTTATAAATTTTTCTATGAATTATTCCATTATGTCAAGTTTTTATTATAACTTAATTTATAATAAAAAAAACCATGTCTCCCCTTTTATTATGGAAAGAAATTTCTTTATATAAATTTCTTTATATAAATTTCTTTATCATGGTAAATTAATCCATTATTGATTTTATAAAATAAAATAAACCAATCCAAGGTTCATTTTAATTTCCATGAAAAATAAATCTCTTTATATAAATTTCTTTATACATAATTTTATAAAACAAACCATGCGCGGTTTATTTTATAATTTGAACCAAACAATTTGGTTCTCCCCCTTTTAATGTGGCCGGCCACACCCAAGCCATGACCTCTCGAATTAAACTCATTTAATTCGTCCAATAAGTCTTCAAAAGACTTAGCCATTTTATGCTTCCGATGCGTCTCTGAAACATTTAGATTCGACTTATCTCTCTTGATCGAAAAATCCAATTTTCAACTCGTTTTAAATCCCTCGGATCACTCGTAGTGCGTGTGACTAAATAGGCTTTCGATTTATGTTGGCCGTCTATAATCAACCAATTATAGAACGATCATGAGTGGCACCTAGTAGTACATCATGATCCCCAATTAATCGAAATATCAACGGTTGACCTCAGAAATAGTTCTGAAACCCTTCAGCAGCTTTAATGAATCGTGCCTCATTCCCTTCACCATCTTATACCCACTTGGTTTAGGACACGGTCTATGTGTGTCAGTCCCCACTAGGCTGACTACGTCACACCTAGCCCAAGTAATGTCTTTCTCGTCCAACGGATTCTAATTACTCTCATGTTTCTGGGAGATTCATACTCGGAACATGTGATGCTCTGGCCAGAGGCTTCGAGTAATAATCCGACGATAGGCCTTGGGTATACATCCCCTCGCAAGGAGTGGTGAATCCTTTGTAGGCTGTTCAATCATCTTCGGGCACTTCGGCTTATACCCAATCATCCTGGGTCCACACCTCCTTGGAGATGCTTGCTTAAGATGTCAAAGTATAAGTCTTCATGACCAAGATGACTTGAACACCGCAAGTCAAAGGAACATCGCACTTAAGCTGCAGTAAGAACTTCATTGACATATCTATATGTAGATTACCATATGAAGTTTTACAGCTAGTCACTCCAATGAACTAGTTCCCTTAACTAGCATTCATGTTTATCTCCGGACATCCCAATGTCACCAGCCAGTGAGAATCAGCTGATTAGAGAATAACCCATGCTAGTCTCAATAGAATTGATAGTGTCCGTATTTATCAATTCATCGACTAGGGACAATTTCAATACTTCACAATTGCACATGTAGAGATAATCACTAGTTGTGAATTCATCACAAATTCTCTCATGCTGTGAATTGTATTGCGGACATTCAGTAAATGAGTTTAAGATCTCAATCAAATACACAAACATGTATACTCAAATAGTGAATATTCATTTATTAAAATAAATGATTACAATCATAAGGCGATTGCCGGGCTCTTCTGATCATCCTGGTCCTTCCTCCTAGATTTGATTGACATTGTACTAGTGACTATTTGACTGTCCTTACTCAGTAGGGTTGACTCATATTTGACTTGTATGACTGTATTGGTCCTCTGTTTAACCAGCTGACTTATGGAGTTGACTAGTTGCTTGTCTTGATTATCTGATCTTTATCAGTGATTATGCTTGGTAGAATAGGTTTACTCTATTTTTCAATTTTTAAACTGCCTTACTTGCTTTTAAAACCAGTTTCTAAAATAATTTTAAAACTGCTTTTAGTTAGTTTGAAAAATCTTTTTGGGAGTTTATTTAAGTTTTTCGACTTAGTTTTTTTTGGAAAAACTATCCCCTTCAAAACTAGGGCTTTTTCGCAAAATAGACTTAGCCTAGGCCCTAACCCTAGAATTGCATGCACCTATAGATCTAGAAGCCAGCATCTCACAAGCACCTTAGGGTACTTTTGATTGATAACCTAGAATGGGTTGAGATGCTTAGGTCTTTGCCTTAATTCAAGATGCTTTAAGTCAATGCATCTGCAGTAATTGGGGCACTAAATACAACTTAAACAGTAATCAAGTTAAGTGTCAATATTAGAAAATCTAACTTGAACAGAACACTTAACTTGACTAACCCTAGCGAAAACTACTGTTTATAACAGTTAGTAAGTAGCTAATTGGGTTAGACAAGACCCTAAAGAGATAATTGAAATTGGCTTAGTTCAGTTTATATCTTGATTTGGTTCAGTACAGTACATTATTCTGTTATATCGCTATGCAGTTTATTTTTATTTGCTATATTGCTTTGTTTTTTATATATGACAAAGGGGGAGAGATAGGAAAAGAGAGAAGGTTAAAATTTTTCAAAACTCTAAAATTTCAAAAATTTATCCTTTCTTCAAAAAGTACTTAAGTCTAAGTTTTTCAAAACTGCTTTCAAAGTCTAAGTTTTTCAAAACTGCTTTCAAAGTGCTAAGTTTTTCAAAACTGCTTTCAAAGTGCTAAGTTTTTCAAAACTGCTTTCAAAGTGCTAAGTTTTTTAAAACTGCTTTCAAAGTGCTATGTTTTTCCAAAACTGTTTCAAAAGTATTTGATCTAAATTGTTTTCAAAATTGATTCTAACTACTTGACCCAAGCAGTTTTCAAAAAAACTTTATAAGTACATAAGCTATGTTCAAAATATCTCTAAGTACTTATTTCTAAACTTCTCTAATAGAAAAGTTTCTAAGTTTCAAAAAAAAAAGGTACTAAAGAGATTGAAAACTTTTAAAAGTGCTTCCAAAAGCTTAAAAGATGTTTTAGAAAATTTCCTACTAAGTTATTTTTCTAAATTTCTAAGTATAACAATTTTTTCAAAATGTATTTTTAGAAAATATTCTCTTGAAAAATCATCTAAGTTTTGAAAAATTAAATCCATTATTATGACATAGAAACTTTTTCAAACCCCACGAAACTTTGAAAAACCTAGGGGGAGATTCCTTCCAGGGGGAGGAAACTAAAACTGTTATATCTGTATAAATTAACTTAACTTTTTGAATCGGGTTGCCATAAATCAAAAAGGGGGAGATTGTTGGTGCAGACAGCATCCAAGTCGAACCTGTGTTTTGATAATGGCAAAGGACTCAAAAGTTAAGCTGTTATATTTATCTATCATGCTCGTTAAGTGTGCAGATCAAAGACCTAGCGAAGGACTGCTAGGCACCTAGCGAAGGACTGGTAGGCACTTGGCGAAGGACTGCCAGGATACAAAGCCCTAGCGAATGACTGCTAGGCACCTGGCGAAGGACTACCAGGATATAAAGCCCTAGCGAAGGACTGCTCGGCACCTGGCCAAGGACTGCCAGGATACAACGCCCTAGCAAAGGATTGCTAGGCACCGGGCGAAGGATGACTTGGTACCTAAGCCCTAGCGAAGGACTGCTAGGCAAAAAGTCCAACCGGAGGAGCCGGTTGGCAACAGGTAAATTCTCCTAAGAGGAGTAGGTGAGGACGCGTTCCCCGTCGAGGGAACAGTAGGCGTCGGTTCGACCTAGGGCTCCATTTTGGAGACCCAAAGTCAGAACCAAGACAGCTACGGCTGTAAAACTCACTAATATGCTTGCTTTGTTTTTGTTTGGTATTAACCCTAGATGCAGGACCGAAGGAACGAGTTTCTGCAGCTCAGAATGCCCCAAAGGAGAGGGGCAGCAGCTGGGTAGGGTGCCCCGGAGGTCCCGGGCACCCCAAGGTGAAGGCAAGACAAGCTAAGCAACTAATGCTTCGGAAGCTCACTGGGGAGGGCGCCCCCATGCTCCCGGGCGCCCCGTGCTCCGGGCGCCCCGGATGTCTCGGGCGCCCTGGGTCCAAGCCAATGAAGCAGATAGAGTTTAAGCCACCGAGAAGCCAGCTGACCGAGTCAACCGGGACGCCCCCACAGTTAACTCTCAGCCCTATTCAAGTGGGATAAGGGCTGACCGAGACTTGTCTGGATCGACTGACACGTGGGGGGGGGGGGCGCCCCAACGTCCAGGGCGCCCCAGGAGGCTATAAATAGCCCCTCGACCCCAAGGCTTCAGGACAACAACTCTCTAACGCTTCTACGCTCTTCGACTCAAACGCGCTGCTCCAGAAACCTTCCATTTTGAGATTCCAAGCGCCGCCGCCGACCCTCCGCACCAAAGTACGATCCATACCGGGCGTCGATCACGAAGAGTAAAACTGTTATATTTACTGTAATTTACTTATACAATTCTTGTAAACCTTTTGCGCTCATATAGAATTGCTCGCAGTAACGGTCAATGACCGTGGGCCTTGGAGTAGGAGCCGACCGCGACTCCGATCCAAGTAAAACCACTTGAGTCTTTTTGTTGTGTTTTGTTTATTCCGCTGCGTATTTTCTCTTTTGTCAATCCGAAACGTTTATGATATTCACCCCCCCCCTCTATCATTCTTATCGATCCAACACTGGCTTCACTCACCAGGATTTCATCCAACCTAGCTTCCCAAGCTAGGACCTGGCTTCACTCACCAGGGTTTCATCCAACCTAGCTTCCCAAGCTAGGACTGGCTTCACTCACCAGGGTTTCATTCAACCTAGCTTCCCAAGCTAGGATTCCAATCACTCCGTGCCCAGTCCCCGACAAGGACTTAATCCCAATCATCTCATTAACCTAAACTAAAATCGGTGTCAACACTAAAACAACAATCAGGGTCAGACTGTTAGTGATATGAGAGAAGTGTCCTAAGGCAATCGCCTTATGATTGTAATCATTTATTCTAATAAATGAATATTCACTATTTGAGTATACATGTTGTGTATTTGATTGAGATCTTAAACTCATTTACTGAATATTTGTAATACAATTCACAGCATGAGAGAATTTGTGATGAATTCACAACTAGTGATTATCTCTACATGTGCAATTATGAAGTATTGAAATTGTCCCTAGTCGATGAATTGATAAATACGGACACTATCAATTCTGTTGAGACTAGCATGGATTATTCTCTAATCAGCTGATTCTCACTGGCTGGTGACATTGAGATGTCCGAAGATAAACATGAATGCTAGTTAAGGGAACTAGTTCATTGGAGTGACTGGCTGTAAAACTTCATATGGTAGTCTACATATAGATATGTCAGTGAAGTTCTTACTGCAGCTTAAGTGCGATGTTCCTTTGACTTGCGGTGTTCAAGCCATCTTGGTCATGGAGACTTATACTTTGACATCTTAAGCAAGCATCTCCAAGGAGGTGTGGACCCAAGATGATTGGGTATAAGCCGAGGTGCCCGAAGATGTTTGAACAGCCCACAAAGGATTCACCACTCCTTGCGAGGAGATGTATACCCGAGGCCTATCGTCGGATTGTTACTCGAAGCCACTGGCCAGAGCATGACATGTTCAGAGTATGAATCTCTTAAATACATGAGAGTAATTAGAATCCGTAGGACGAGAAAACGTTACTTGGGCTAGGTGTGACGTAGTCAGCCTAGTGCAGACTGATACACATAGACCATGTCCTAACCAAGTGGGTATAAGATGGTGAAGGGAATGGGGCACGATTCATTATAGCTGCTGAAGGGGTTCAGAATTGTTTCTGAGGTCAACCGTTGATCTTTCGATTAATTGGGGATCATGATGTACTACTAGGTGCCACTCATGATTGCTCTATAATTAATTGATTAATTATAGACGACCAAGATAAATTGAAACCCTATTTAGTCACACGCATTACGAGTAATCTGAGGGATTTAAAATGAGTTGAAAATTGGATTTTCCAATAAAGAGAGATTATGTTTGGTTGAGCCAAACGATAAGTCGAATCTGAATTTTTCAGAGACGCATCGGAATCGTAAAATGGCTAAGTCGTAGGAAGACTTAATAGTTGAATTAAATAAGTTTAATTCATTGGGGCTTGGCTTGGATGGGCTGGCTAAACAGGGCCTCCATCCTCTTTGCTTGGCCGACCACAACAAAGGGAGAGAACCAAGTTTTTGGTTCAATTTATAAAATAAACCAAGTGTGGTTTGTTTTATAAAATTATGGATGATATAAATTTTTATATAATAAACCAAGGTTGGGTTTATTTTTCATGGAAATTAAAATGAACCATGGATTGATTTATTTTATAAAATCAATCATGGATTGATTTACCATGATAAGGAAATTTATTCCATAGGAGAGAAGAGACTTGATTGATTTTTTATCAAGAATTAAAATATGATTTTAACCATGATATAAAATCAAACTTAGCATGATGGAATAAGTTATTCCATATTTGAGAGGCTTGATGGTTGAGAGGCCACTATATAAAGGACCCAAGGCAAGGCTTGGGTGATAATTGAAGAGATGAAGGCATAGGCTCTCTCCCTCTATTTCTCTCCTTCTCTTCTCCCCTTCTTGCCGTGCGCCAACCAGCCCCAAGAAGGAGCACCAGCCGGCCGCCCATGCCCTTTCCCTGCCGACCACCACCTGCTGCTGGAGAAGGAAGCTCCGGCCATCTCTTGGCTGGAAGAACGTGCTGCCGGAATTAGAGTTTACCGCAAGCATCCTTTTGCCGCAAGCCTCTTCTTTTGCTTCGCCGGAATTTTGATTCCGGTCATCCTTTTGTGGTTAGTCTTCCGACTTCTCTCTTGGTTTTTCTTGTCGCGTTCTCAGAGAATCTAGTAGTTCTCGAGAACACGAAACTTGTGGCTTTGTGAAGTCATCTCGAAGATACTCGGCGTGGACGTGAATAGAGGCGGAGCTTCCAAGGGACGCTTACGGTTGGATCTCGTCCCTTCCTTCGAGTTACGTGAGGTAATACATAAATTAGTTTACATTTCTGCAAAATTTTAAATATATGATCATGTCTACACAAGATAAAATTACATGCTTAGATGTGTGGTTAAATAATTTGAGAAATTATTTATGCTAAACCTTCCGCTGTACGTAATTAATTTTTAAAATTACGAACCCGCATCCATGTCAACATGCACCCGGTCCCAACAGTGGTATCAGAGCCGAGGTTTGTGTTCGATATAATCATATAATTGTTTTACGGAAAGTTTTATCATGATCTCAATTTTGGAAAATTTTCAATTATGGAAATTTTCCAATTATGGTAAAATTTCGATTTAGGAATTTCAAAGTTTGGAAATCCTCATGAAATTTCTCAAACTTTTGATATATCTCTGTTTCTGAAATTTTATGATAATTGTGAAAACTTTCCATTTTTGAAAACTTTTCAATTTTGGAAATTTCCTATTTTGGAAATTTTCTAATTTTGGAAAAATGTAAGTTTTCTTTGTGCTAGAAACTTACAATTATTCTGAAATCCTTTTATTTTTGGAAACTTTCCATTTATGGAAAGCTCACAATTTTGGGCACTTTCTTTCAAGAAAGTCTAGACAAATTATGGGAATATTAATTGGCATTTAAATTTATAATTGGAAATTAAATTATTTACAAAATTCTTTATTTTGGATTGAGCCTCGGGGAGCCGTCCAATTTAAAGTTAGTTGTTATAATTAAATTTCCTAAATTGAATTTAAACTGTCAAATGCTTATTTTGGATTGAGCCTCGGGGAGCCGTCCAAATTAAGTTATTGATATTAATTTTCCATAAATAAAATATGTGATCAAATCTTGGAAATTTTTGAGGTGATTCTCAAATGATAATTTCCTTATTTGATTTATGAGGTGATGCTCTTACATATTATTGTCTCCAAAATTAATTAGGAAAATTGTTTCCAATAGAGTATATTTTCTTAAATAAGATTTTCATGAAAATAATATGTGGTTGAATTAAGTGAATCTGTCTCTTAATTTAATAAGATTTGATTTAGAGAAATCAAAGTCTTAAACATATTATTTCCGAAATTGATTATGATAATTCAGAAATTGTTTCCCAAAACAATTCCTTGAATAAATTATGAAATTAGAATTAGGAAATCCGGTTCCTAATTCAATTAATGAGACTTGATAAATTAAGTCACATACATACTTTATTAAGGAAATAGTTAGAACATGACATAATTATATGTCATGAATGTGCATAAAAGAAAAGGATGAGACCCAAAACCCCTTAAAAATATTAAAGCCAACACCTTCCATTAATATGGTTAGAACCGGAGTTTTGTTTCTCGTTTGGGTTGATGGACACATTCATGCCCGGCTTGAACCTCAACATGTTCAAACCATGAAATTAGTTTATGATTAATATAGTTGGAGTCAGAGGTCAATCCTTAGTTTTGGTTGTTGGACACATCTAAGCCCGACTAAACGGTTGAATGAGCTCCAACCATATTAAAACTATTTCTTGATTAATGGGTCAGCCTTAAGCTTGGAGCATCGATTTGTTGTGTCACAGCCAAGGTCGATATAAAGAGAGGTGCAGTTAGGTGCTATGTATATTGTTGCATACTTGTTAATGAGTTAACAACCCAATGATTTATGCAAACATTCAATTAGTTGATAGCATAATGTGATAGTTACATATGTATAATATGTAATCGGTATAATTACCTACCTTCATAGCTAAGAATAACTTGATGGACTCTAGCCATGATTGTTCTTATCTATGGTTGGATATCAACCTATTTGGAGATGTTCCTACGATCTCCCGAATTGATAAAAAGGGTTATTCAATTCGAAAAATAAATAGGATTTAATTAATGTATATTGATGCATTCTTTATCATTCTCATCACATAACCTCAATTTATATTTCTAGGATAATCACTTGATCATATCTTCTCTGAATTTGCGTTCCATTTTGGACACCAGTAAGTTGACTGGGCCAAACTTCATGGACTGACTTCGAAACCTGAGGATAGTCCTCAAGGCAGAAAAGCTTGCTTATGTCCTTGAAGAACAACTTCCCAACCATCCTCCTGAAGATGCAACTCCACACCAGTTAGTGGCCTATCAGAAACATGTGGCCGATTCTGAACTTGCGAGTTGCATCATGCTGGCCGCTATGGTACCTGAGCTACAAAAGCAGCATGAGCATATGGATGCTCATACCATCGTCTTCCATCTTCATGAGCTGTTTGACGAGCAGGTGAGATCCGAAAGGTTTGAGGTCTCCAGACTCCTCTTCACCTCTAAGATGCAGGAAGGCACTTCTGTTTCACAGTTTGTGTTGAAGATGTTGGGGTACATTGAGCGACTAGGCACACTCGGATTTGCAATGGATCACGAACTAAGTATTGACTTAATTTTGCATTGTTTGCCCAAGAGTTACTCACAGTTTGTGATGAACTATTGGATGAACAAACTGGAGACTACCATTCTTGAGTTGCTTAACCTGCTGAAGACTGTAGAGTCTTCTGTAAAGCAGGATCAGAAGACGGTACTGTTAGTTGGTTCCTCAAAGAAAGGCTCTAAGAGGAAGCCCAAAGAACAAAATAAGGGAAGGAAGAAAAATGACAAAAAGATTGAAAAGGCAACAAAAGGCACTTGTCATCACTACGGCAAGGAGGGCCACTGGCGAAGAAACTGCAAGGTTTATCTTGAGTCCCTGAAGAAGAAGGCATCCGATACCCCATCCTCTTCAGGTGTCTTCGTTATTGAATGTCACTCTATTTCCTCGGACACCTGGGTACTTGATACTGGGTGTAGCTCACATATATGTAATGACATACAGGGGCTAAGGAATAGAAGAAGACTTGTCAAGGGAGAAGCGAATTTGCTAGTTGGAAATGGAGCAAAGATTGCTGTTGTTGCTATTGGAGCATATTTGCTAAAGCTCCCTACTGGACTTGTCTTAGAATTGGATAATTGTTATTTTGTTCCTTCGTTAATAAGAACATTATATCTATTTCATGCTTGAATGAAAAGGTTATCATTTAACTTTTAGTAACAATTGCTGTTACATACTTTAAATGATATTCTTTATGGACCGGAACTTTATGCATGGTATCTACACGTTAATTTATCGTGACGTTTTCAATATCAAAGTTAGCAACAAACGTGCTCGAATAGATAATCAAATAGACTCCTATATGTGGCATTGTCTTCTTGGCCATGTAAGTAAGAAATGCATGACCAAATTACACCGATGTGGAATTCTGGAATCATTTGAACCCGGTTCATTTGATACATGCGAATCATGCTTAAAAGGCAAGATGACCAAATTACCCTTTTCCAGAAAAGATAAACCAGTGGGAGAATTGCTTGGTCTAATACATACTAATGTATGTGGACCAATGTCAACTCTTGCATAAGGAGGCTATAGCTACTTCATTACCTTTATCGATGATCACTCACGATTTGGGTATGTGTTCTTAATGAAACACAAATCTGAAGCTTTTGAGAAATTCAAAGAGTTCAGAAGTGAAGTAGAGAAACAGCTTGGCAAAAGTATTAAGATACTTCGATCCGATCGGGGTGGTGAATACTTAAGTCAAGAGTTTCAAGATTATCTTAGGGACAATGGGATATTGTCTCAATGGACTCCGCCATATACACCACAACATAATGGTATATCTGAGAGGCGTAACCGAACCTTGATGGACATGGTTAGATCTATGATGAATCATGCAACTCTTCCAAAATCCTTTTGGGGCTATACGCTTAAGACAGCTGTTTACTTACTAAACAGATTCCCGACCAAGGTAGTCTCTACTACTCCATATGAGACGTGGAATAGTAAGAAACCTCATTTATCTCACCTAAAGATATGGGGTTGTCCTGCTTATGTAAAGCGAACTGTATCAGACAAATTGGATGCTAAGTCTGATAAATGTCTATTTATTGGATACCCTAAGAAAATGAAAGGTTACCAATTCTATCATCCCTTGGAACAAAAGGTGTTTGTTTCAAGGCATGCTGTATTTCTAGAAAAAGAATTTCATTATAAGAAAACAGTGGGAGTAGCATTGAAATTGAAGAAGTTCAAGAAACTCCAATAGACATTATAGAGACACCTAGTCTAGACCCACAACCAATAACTCATAATGATGAGCTATCAGTTGAAGCTAAAACAACACCACTTCTTCGTAGGTCTGATAGGACACGCAATATTCCAGAGAGATACGGATTTCTCATAAGTGAATCGAACAACGTGTTACTCATTAACGATGACGAACCTATCAGTTATGAAGATGTTCTGAAAAATTCAGAAAGGGATAAATGGCTTGAAGCCATGAAGTCAGAAATGGATTCCATGTACAAAAATCAAGTATGGGACATGGTTAACCCACCTGAAGGGATTAAGCCCATAGGGTGCAAGTGGGTTTTCAAGTAGAAAACCGACATGGAAGGTAATGTTGTTACCTTTAAGGCTATATTAGTGGCAAAAGGATATCGTCAGAAACAAGGAATTGATTATGACGAAACCTATTCGCCAGTAGCTATGCTTAAATCCATTTGGATGCTCCTGGACATAACAGCTCATTATGATTATGAGATATGGCAAATGGATGTGAAAATAACTTTCCTTAATGGAAACCTGCTTGAGGATGTATACATGATACAACCTGAAGGTTTCACATCGGTTAATAAAACCAAAGTATGCAAGCTTCGACGATCCATATATGGACTAAAGCAAGCATCCAGGAGCTGGAACATCCGTTTTGATGAGACAATCAAAGAGTTTGATTTCTCACAAAATCCTGATGAACCTTGTGTGTACAAGAAGGTTAGTGGGAGTGCAGTCGTATTCCTAGTGTTATATGTCGATGACATATTACTTATAGGAAACGATATATTAGTCTTACAGTCAGTTAAAATTTTGTTGTCCAAAACTTTCTCCATGAAAGACCTGGGAGAAGCAACCTATATCCTTGGGATTAGAATCTATAGAGATAGATCAAAATGGTTGCTTGGTCTTTCGCAGTCTACATATATAGACCGAGTGCTAGAAAAGTTTAGCATGTCGGAATCCAAGAAAGGTTACCTTCCCATCAGGCATGGGATCAACCTTTCGAAGTCTATGTGTCCGCGCACAGAAGACGAGAGGATTTGCATGAATAAGATTCCTTATGCATCCGTGATAGGATCTATCATGTATGCTATGTTATGTACTAGGCCCGATGTATCGTATGCTCTGAGCATCACAAGCAGATACTAGTCTGATCCAGGAGTGGATCATTGGGCGGCTGTCAAGACAATCCTTAAGTACTTAAGAAGAACAAAGGATGTGTTCCTAATATATGGGGAAGGAGATATGGAAATACGTGGGTATACAGATGCCAGTTTCCAGACAGATAAGGATGACTCCAAATCGGATATGTGTTTATCTTAAATGGAGGCGCAATAAGTTGGAAGAGTTCCAAACAAGTCACCGTAGCGGATTCTACCACGGAAGCGGAATATATTGCAGCTTCGGAAGCAGCAAAGGAAGCAGTTTGGATCAAGAAGTTTGTCTCAGAACTTGGTGTGGTTCCAACCATTGATGAAGCAATACCGGTTTATTGTAACAACAATGGAGCTATTGCACAAGATGGCTTCGATTTTTGTCACAATAAATCTTTGATGGAGCTATTGCACAAGATGTCACAATAAACCATTGATGTATGCTTTCGTTTTAGAGCGGTGTCCCACTCTGTGTAGCTTTGAGGAAGTCCATCAGCATTTTTGGGTATCTCCAGTCCGGACTGGATGATAATCCACATGTCCACCTGAGTTTTCATGTGGACCTCCATTCGACTTTTCCAGTAAGAAAAGTCTTCTCCATTGAAAAGTGGAGGTCTGGCGGTGCTGAATCTCTATTGTATGGCTATTTGATATGTAAAAGAAAACTAACAAAAAAAATATCCCAAGACTTGGTCTTGGATTAGTAGTGCGGGATAAGGATAATAAAATATTAAATTTTTTTTTTGGTTAAAAAAAATCGAATGAGAAAAAAAAATCCGAAAAATTTTCAAACTGGTCGTTGCACCAAGTTTGAACTTCCCCGCTCTGATACCACTTGTTGGATCGAGAAAACCGATAGAGGGGGGGGGGTGAATATCGGAAATCGTTTTTCGGAAAACTTAGAGCAAGTACGCAGTGGAAATTAAAAATCACAACACAGAGACAGTCGATTTTACTTGGTTCGGAGCCTGTCTCGACTCCTACTCCAAGGCCCACGGTCGTTGACCGTTTACTTTGGGCAATTCTATATACGGCGCAAATAGTTTACAAAATTTGATTACAAAATAAGTGTAGTAAATAATAATAAAAAAACACGCTCTTCTTTACCGACGTCCGGAGTAGATCGACTTTTTCGGAGCAGCGGGACGTCGTCGGCTCGAGTTGGAAGGTTTCCGGAGCAAGGCGCGAGAGCAGAAGAGCTTTGAGACGTTGAGTGAATTGATGCTTGAAGCCTGGGGTCGAGGGCCCTTTATATACGGCCTGGGGGCGCCCGGGACGTCGGGGGCGCCCCCCACGTGGCGTTTGATCCGGATGGATCTCGGTTACCGTCTGATCCCTTCCTTCTCAGGATAGATGTTGACCGGGGCGCCCGGAGCGCTCGGGGCGCCCGGTTTGACTGGGTCAAACACTTATCCTTTAGGCTTCACTGGGGCTGCTTCGATGCTTTGTTATTGGGGGCGCCAGGGACGCTGGGGGCGCCCGGGAACACGGGGGCGCCCGCAGGATGCACTGTCGAAGCTTGCTTCTGATTTGTGTGTTTTGTGTTCACCTTGGGGGCGCCCGAGACACTCCGGGCGCCCTAGTCAGCTATTGCCTCACTCCTTTGAGGCTCTCTGAGCTGCAGACTCTCATTCCTTCGGTCCTGCATCCAGGGTTAGTCCAAAACACAACAAGACATTAAAAGGTTGGTTTATACAGCCTTAGCTGTCTTGGTTCTGACTTTGGTCTCCAAAATGGAGCCCTAGGTCGAACCGACGCCTACTGTTCCCTCGACGGGGAACGCGTCCTCACCTACTCCTCTCGGGAGAATTTACCTGATGCCAACCGTTCCTCTGGTTGTACTTTTGCCTGACGGTCTTTTGTCAGGTCTTGGATGCCGAGCTGCCCTTCGCCCGGTGCCTAGCATTCCTTCGTTAGGGCTTCAGTCCCAGGCTGTCCTTCGCCTGGTGCCTAGCAGTCCTTCGCTAGGGCTTTTGACTCTGGCATTCCTTCGCCAGTGCCTAGCAGTCCTTCGCTAGGGCTTTTTACCCTGGCATTCCTTCGCCAGTGCCCAGCAGTCCTTCGCTAGGACTTTTCCTGCACACTAGAGTAACTTGTTAGAAAACAAGTAAGACTAAAATTTTGACCTCTGTTGCCATTATCAAAACACAGGTTTGACTTGGGTGCATTCTGCACCAACAATCTCCCCCTTTTTTATTTATGGCAACCCTAGTTCAAAAAGTTAAGTTTAAGCAAGCATGAAAAGGTTAATTTTTGTTCCCTCCCCCTGGAAAGAATCTCCCCCTAGATTTTTCAAAAATTCGTGGGGTTAAAAAAACTTTACTTGTACTTTGAAAACTTAAGTTTTAGGTACTTAGCAATCTTTTAATAACTTAAGTTAAAAGTACATAGGAGAGTTTTTGAAGCATGATTTTAGAGTACTTAAAAAGTTTAAAGCCTTAAGTTTTAAGGTACTTAAAAGTTTTGAAAGTGTTAGCTTAAGTACTTAGTAGGATTTAAAAAGCTTAAGTACTTTTGAAAATTTTTGAATAAAGGATAAGAAAATTTTTGAACTTTTTGAATAAAGGATAGAGTTAAAAAGAATTAATTTTACTCTCTCCTTTCCTATCTCTCCTCCTTTGCCATATATCAAAACAGATAAATACAGCAGAGATAAGATTGCAAAAAGGAAATAAGTAAGATTTTGCTGTACTGAACCAATTCATAATAGGATTTAAACCAAATCTGTCAATTTTCTCTGTAGGGACCTGTCTAACCCAATTAGCTACTTACTAACTGTTATAAACAGTAGTTTTTGCTAGGGTTAGTCAAGTTAAGTGTTTCTCTTCAAGTTATATTTTCTAGACTTGACACTTAACTTGATTGCTGTGTAAGTTGTATTTAGTGCCCCAATTACTGCAGATGCACTGACTTAAAGCATCTTGAATTAAGGCAAAGACCTAAGCATCTCAACCCTTTCTAGGTTATCAATCAAAAGTACCCTAAGGTGCTTGTGAGATGCTGGCTTCTAAGTCTATAGGTGCATGCAGTTCTAGGGTTAGGGCCTAGGCTAAGTCCATTTTTGAAAAAGCCCTAGTTTTGAAAGGGGGTAGTTAAAAAAATAAAACTAAGTCGAAAATGAAAACTGATTTTGAAATTAAGTAAAACAGTTTTTCAAATTCTATTTTTAGAAACAAATTTTTAAATCAAGTAGAGTAGTACGAGAGTACAGACATAGATTTAATCTATTCTACTAAGCACAATCCTAACTGCCTTCTTAGTGAACTGAACTCAGATTCAGGTAAGGGTTTTGTGTATATATCAGCTAAGTTGGATTTAGAGTCAATATGCTTAAGTACTATTTCACTCTTGGCTACATGGTCTCTTACAAAATGATGTTTGACTTCTATATGTTTGGTTCTGGAATGTTGGATTGGGTTCTTAGTTAAATTAATTGAACTTATATTGTCAATAAATACTTGAGTTTGGGTGTAGTTGAGCTGGAAGTCCTTAAGTGTGTGCATCATCCATAACAGTTGAGCAACACACTCTCCTAAGGCCACATACTCAGCTTCAGTTGTGGATAGAGCTACACAGTGTTGTTTTCTGCTGAACCAACTAACTAGACTCTGACCTAACAGTTGGCAGCTTCCACTTGTGCTCTTTCTATCTAATTTACAGCCAGCATAGTCAGAATCTGAGTATCCTGTCAAATCAAAAGTTGAGGTCCTAGGATACCAAATCCCTACATTTAAGGTGTCCTTTACATATCTTAGTATTCTTTTTAGGGCTGCTAAGTGCGTTTCCTTAGCACAGGTTTGGTATCTAGCACATGTAACGACCCGGCCCATTTGGCGGCCCATTTGGCGGTCTCGACCGTCGACCGTCGACCGTGCCGTTACCAATACATCCCTACAACAAAAAGAATATCAGGTCTGCTGGCTGTAAGGTACAGTAGGCTACCTATCATACTCCTATAAAGTTTAAGGTCCACTGGTTTACCATCAGGGTCACTATCTATTTTTACATTAGTGGCCATGGGAGTACTTATGCTTTTAGAGTTATCCATTTTAAATTTCTTTATTAACTCTTTAGCATATTTGAATTGATGAATGTAGTTACCATCCCTAGTTTGTTTAATTTGTAAGCCTAGGAAAAAGTTAAGCTCACCAACTAAGCTCATTTCAAATTCATTTTCCATTATTTTGACAAACTCTTTTAGGAAGTTTGTGTTGGTGGATCCAAAGATTATGTCATCTACGTAAATTTGGGCAATAAATATATCTTTTCCTAGGGTTTTAATAAATAAAGTTGAGTCAATTTGGCCTTCTTTAAATTCTTTAGAAGTTAAATAGGTTGATAACCGTTCATACCAGGCCCTAGGTGCTTGTTTTAGCCCATATAATGCTTTGGTTAGTTTGTAAACGTGGTTAGGTTTGTCTAAGTCCTCAAACCCTGGGGGTTGTCCTACATAAACTTCTTCTTTAATGAATCCATTTAAAAAGGCTGACTTTACATCCATTTGATATAATTTAAATCCTTTATGGGATGCAAAGGCTAACAACATTCTAATGGACTCAAGTATAGCTACTGGGGCATATGTTTCATCGTAGTCTAATCCCTCTACTTGGCTGAAACCCTTTGCTACTAAGCGGGCTTTATTTCTGACTATTTCTCCTTGATCATTCAACTTATTCCTAAAGACCCACTTAGTGTCAATGACGGATTTGCTCTCAGGTTTAGGCACTAGTTCCCAGACTTGGTTCCTCTCAAATTGGGCTAACTCTTCTTGCATAGCTATGATCCAATCAGGATCAGGTAGAGCTTCATCTATAGTTTTAGGTTCTATTTTCGATATCATAGCTATTTGACTAAGGTTTCTATAGGAGGATCTAGTCCTGACTCCTAGAGTTGGATCACCCACAATTTGATCGGTTGGGTGACTGATGTAGCGACCCGCCTTCTCTGCCTTAGACGGATCGTTACTTCTGTCTACTTCTCGACTCTTATGCATGACTAAAAATGCTGAAATCTTTTTTTTTCTTTTTAATCTATCTAAGAATGATATTCTAACTTAAATAGTCATGCATGATACCATGTCACACTTTCTTTCTCAAAAACTCGTAAGAAAATACTTATTGAAACTTGCCTCGCCCAACTCAGCTTTCGGGTATCAGTCGACTGATACTGTATCAGTCGACTGATAAGCCTGAAATCTGAAAATTTAGGTTTCGGCACTTGCTTCAAAAGCCCACCAATCATATAGTTTCGAGCCATATAAAATCATGACACCATTTCTATACTCTATGCCAGTTTTCTAAACAATTTAGCCAATCAAAACGAATCCATAAACTCGAAATTAGGACTTTTGCGGAAGGAAATAAGCTATTCAAGTTTATATGAACTTTAACCTTAGAGTTTGTACCAATCTTGACTCCTATGCATTCATAACACCAAATACATGTTCTATAACCTTGCTAAAGCATTATGAAATGTGAATGCAACTTTTCTAAACATATTTAAGCAATAAAACTTGATTCAAGGAGAAATTAATACTATCTTGGCACATGCATCTATTTCTCTAACAAAGTATCAATATTTCCAACTACTCACACTTCTACTCATCCAATGCAATCATAAGGATATGTATGCTAAATGAAATGACATGGAATCTTTACTCTAAGAAATTGAGCATGTAAAACTATCCAAAGCTTAAATGTTCGCTAAACTCCATAAAGTAAGAACTTGAAATTTGAATAAACTATAACATTGTAATTCAAATAACTAAATTGTCTCGTCTCAAAGATCTCTCCAAAATCAGCCACCACACACACTTTACTCAGCACCGCCTCGTCGCCTTCCTTCAGAATTGCTTGCCTTTACCTTTATCTGCAGTAAGAGGAAATGCAACTAGTAAGCAAAAAGCTTAGTAAGTACTATCTAGCTCACAAAATCTCGAAATGTGCAAACATGCTTCTTGAACAATATGAAAATCATATGAGATACTTATATGCTTGAAAGAAAACTAAGAACATGTATAACTCAAAACATGCATACATCAAGCATTAATAAATCTCAATTTACTTTTCTTAGCTCAACTTGAAACTTTAGCTATTCTTCAACTTTTTGAAAACTCTTTAAACTTTAGAAACTTTGCTAAAGCATATACTTGAAAATAATAATCACTCGGATCCACTGAAGACGTAAGTACCATCTCATGCGCGTTCCCTAAAAGGTTGGGGTAGCGAGCCACCAATCCTAATAGGGCAGACCTTGGTCTACCAGGGCCAAGACCTTGGAATTGGACACCTGGATTTCTTTAACGACGCCCTTGGACGCCGGGTACTGGCCTTAGAAAATAAAATAGCTTTTCTTTCTTTTCTTTCTTATCTGTAAATGCCTTGGCATTTTCTCGAGCACCTTGCGTGCTAAAATCCCTAAGTCTTGACTTTTGGAGATTTCTTAAGGCCTTGGCCTTTTCTTTTCTTATCTTTATCTTCTCTTTTCTTTTCTCATAACTTTCTTAGCCCCTAATCTCACATTGGGTGCTTAATCAAACTTATACAAGCATATAATGAACTAAGATCACATGCAAAAACTTAAACAAAAAGGAAATATCTCTTTTAAAAACTTTTAAGGGAAATTCTTGCGGAAAAACCGCCTCTTACTGCAGGTGAGCAGTACTTACATTGATATCTTGGACTTACAACCAAGATTGACGTCTAGGACTCGGGAGAAACTTGAAATCTCGGAGAATTCTTCGCGCCTACGCGTTCTCCTCGTCGAGACGAATACAACGCTCCGCTTTCTTTGATCCCTCCTTGGCCGGCGCCCCTTGGAAGAGAGGAGAAGGGCTTGGGCGTGCGTGCGTGAGAGGGAGAGGCTGCTTCGCGCGGCTAGGGTGAGGAAGAGAAACCCAAAATTCTAATTTCCTCTCTTAACTTATCTATTTATACTTATGGGGCGGATCGACCTAACTACACCTTAAATATATTTCTCTCCACCCTTTGCTGTGCTTGATACCCTAGCCTGGCTGGTCGCGCGCTTGCCTGGTCTCCTGCTGGTCGCGGGTTCGAACCCCCGGCTGCCCTTAAATGTTTTTCTTTTTTTTATATACTAAACGAACTCGGAAAATTCCATAAAAATATTCTAAAAATCCCTAAAAATATCTAGAATATTTCTAAACCATTTTTAAATAATTCTAAGGACTTTAAGAACTAAAAATGGGAATTTTGGGGCGTTACAACTGAGTCTGGGTTTCTTGGTTCTTCTAGAGCTTGGTTCAGCCTCAGGTCCGGTTGGTCGGGTTGGTTCACTATTTGATTCGACTCTTTGGGCTGGTTCATTTGTTGGTTCGATACTTGGTTCACTTGACTCATTAATTGGTTCAATGATTAGTTCGTTTAAGGGTTCAATTAAGGGTTCAATAGTATGTTCATTATTTTCTTGGTCAGAGTTTGATGAAGTTAAATCTGGATTATTAGATGTTGAGTTGATTTCTTCATCAAAAATTAAGTTTGTTGTTTCTTCAATTTTCTTAGTTTGTTTGTTGTAAACTCTATAGGCTCTACTTGTGGTTGAGTATCCTAGGAAGATACCTGGGTTTGACTTAGACTGAAATTTTCCTAAATAGTCTTTGGTGTTTAGAATATGGACTTTGCATCCAAAGACCCTTAGGTAGTGTAGGTTTGGGAGTCTATGGTAGTACAGTTCATAGGGGGTTTTGTTGTGTCGCTTGTTAATCAAAACCCTATTTTGGATATAACAAGCCGTACTAATCGCTTCTGCCCAAAATTGGTTTGCTAGATTAAATTCGTTGAGCATAGCCCTACCGGCTTCTTGTAATGTTCTATTCCTTCGCTCGACTATCCCATTTTGTTGGGGGGTTCTAGGACATGAAAATTCATGTAAGTACTCATTTACCTTACAGAATTCCTCGAATCGTTGATTTTCAAACTCTCCCCCGTGATCACTCCTAAGTCTTTTAATTTTAGTGTCGTTTTGATTTTCAATTAGTTTACAGAATTCATTAAATAAGTTTAGGGTTTCATCTTTGGTTTTTAGAAACCTAACCCAGGTAAACCTAGAGTAATCATCAACTATTACTAAGCAGTATCGGTTCCCGCTTAGTGACTTGGCTCCATGTGAATCAAATAGGTCAAGGTGTAGGAGCTCAAGTGTAGTTTGAGTTAAATCAGATTGGGTTAGTTTGTGATTGGATTTGGTTTGTTTACCTTGATTACATGATTCACATATTAGGTTTTCATTATTTTTAATTTTGGGGATACCTTTGATTAAGCCAAGTTGGGTAATTTTTGAGATAGTTCTCATATTGGTATGACCTAATCTCCTATGCCAGAGGTTTGATTGTTCTAATTGTGTTAACATACATTTGGGTACAAGGGGAAGGTTTATAGTGTATACATTGTTTTTCCTAGTGCCCTTAAGCATGATTTCTGAGTCTTGTACATTTCTAATCAGGCAGTTAGAATTGTTGAAAGTAACTATATAACCAGAATCACATAACTGACTTATGCTAAGCAAGTTAAAATTAAAGTTTTCAACCAATAGAACTTTCTTAATAATGAAATCGGATTTAAGTTCAATATTACCTGACCCAATTACCTTGAGTGTAGCATTATTGCCAAATGCCACTGAGCCTAGGTTTTTGAACTTGAGCTTGGTGAACTTCAATTTATCTTCAGTCATGTGTCTGGAGCAACCGCTATCTAACATCCATTGGTCCAAATCTTTATGTTCCTACACATAAAGAGTTTTCTTGATTTGGATCCAATTAGAGTCAGGAATAGCTTAAATTGAGTTTCACTGCCTAGTCTGTCTCACACAAATCTAGGGTTTTCAATCACGTTAGCCTTATAGGTTTCGTGAGACAGGTTTTGATAGTTAAGATTATTTTGGAAAGCATGGTTTATTTTGAAGACTTAATTAATTTTGAAAACAATTAAATTGATTTTGAAAACAATTAAATTTTTGAAAACTTAATTAATTTTAAAAAGATATTTAAATCTACAAATAACTGTAGTTTTGTGTTAGATTCGAATTTGACAAAAAATAATTTGAATTTGAATTTCAAAAATTGGCTTCCAGGTCTTGGCGAGGCACTAGGCCTTCTTTGGCCGTAGCCTTATGGGATCATCCACCCTTTCCTTGACAAAGCCTTTTAATGAAATTTCATTTTCAAAATTATTCTTTGAAAAATTTCTGGTCTAACTAGTTTGGGTCTTGGATCGGTAGCTTCGGCTAGTTCCGCCAAATTGGCTTCCCTAACGTACTATCATCTCACCTTCACCCAATACTATGTTGTCAAGTTTCAGTTAAGTGTGTTTGGTCCTTATACTAACCATTCCTAAGCCTAAGCATGGTAAATTACAGAAATTTAAATAAACAATCAATCAAGCAATTGCAATCAAGAATAAAAATTTTTATCTAACAATGAATATAGTTTTTAGTTTGGCTCGCCCTGGACTAAAGCCACGGTGATGGTTAGGCAAGATGTGAATCTTGTCCTTGGGGATCCAATACTGATTTGATCCAGTTGGTTTGTTCAGGTATAGTTTAGGTACCCATGCCTGAATTTTACCTCTGGACTGATTCAGTACAGCAAAGTAAGATCTTTGCCGGGATTTGGTTCTATAGCCAAGTCCGGATCGATTTAGAACTGATTTCTGTTTTCCAAGAATCATGTCAAGACCCTTGGAACCAGATGTAAATCGTTCTAAAGCTGATCTAAGATCCTTAACCTGAGTTTTCAGGGAGGAGTTCTCCTTTTCAAGTTTTTCAACTTGAGTAGGTGTTTCTTCCTGAACCTTCTCGGTTAAGGGTTTAGAGTCAGCTCCCTCTTTCAGGAGTTTTACTTCCTGTCGGAGGGATTCGACTCGGAGTTTGGCTTTTGCTAAATCTCGAGAAAGATATGAAATTAGTTCACTTAATTGACATCTATTGAAACCAGTTACCTTAATTTCGCCGTCTTCTGTAAAGGTCAGCTCGTCGTCATCCTGTTCTGATTCTGACTCAGTCTCGACTTTTTCTGAGGCGGTCAGAGCTAGTAGGTTTGATTGGGGTGCTTCTTCTTCTTCTTCTGAGGAAGATTCGTCCCATGTTGCTTGGAGCGCTTTCTTTCTTCTTGTCTTTTTGATTTCCTTTAAGTTTGGACATTCTGTCATGTAGTGGCCCTTCTTCTTGCACTCGTAGCAGGTTACGTTGGGCTTGTTTTTGCCATTCGCGGGTTCAGCTGGTTCATCCTTTCTTCGGCTGATTTTCCGTTTGTTGGTTCGGTTCTTCAGCTCCTTGTAGTAGCTTCGGGCTAGTCGGACCAGCTTAGTTTGATCTCCTTCTTCGTCTTCTGAGTCTGAGTCTGAGTCTGAGTCTGAGTTAGACTCGGGTTCAGGTTCAGGCTTCTTCTTTGTTGTCCTTCCAGTTTTACCTGCAACGAAAGCAATACCTTTCTCGACCATATTGGTGTTAGTTTGTTCGTGCAGTTCTAGTTCGGAAAACAATTCGTCTAATTTTATTTTTGAAAGATCCCTTGAGACCTTGTATGCATCTACCATAGATGCCCACAAGGTGTTTCTTGGGAAAGCGTTTAAGGCATACCTTATTAAGTCACGGTTTTCAACCTTGTGACCTATAGTGTGAAGACCGTTCATCAACTCTTGGATTCGTGCGTGGAGCTGGACTGCTGTTTCGTTGTCGGCCATCTTGATGGTGTAGAGTTTGTTCAGGAGCAGATCCCTCTTACTGATCCGAGTATTTGATGTTCCTTCATGCAGTTCGATCAATTTTGCCCACAGCTCCTTGGCACTGTTGAAGGGGCCCACGCAGTTCAGCTCCTCTTTCGTCAATCCGCATTGAAGAGTCTGAGTCGCTTTAGCGTCGACTTCGATTTTTCGTTTCAGAGCGGTGTCCCACTCTGTGTAGCTTTGAGGAAGTCCATCAGCATTTTTGGGTATCTCCAGTCCGGACTGGATGATGATCCACATGTCCACCTGAGTTTTCAGGTGGACCTCCATTCGACTTTTCCAGTAAGAAAAGTCTTCTCCACTGAAAAGTGGAGGTCTGGCAGTGCTGAATCCCTCTTGTATGGCCATTTGATCTGTAAAAGAAAACTAACAAAAAAATATCCCAAGACTTGGTCTTGGATTAGTAGTGCGGGATAAGGATAATAAAATATTAAAAAAAAATTTTGGTTAAAAAAAATCGAATGAGAAAAAAAAATCCGAAAAATTTTCAAACTGGTGGTTGCACCAAGTTTGAACTTCCCCGCTCTGATACCACTTGTTGGATCGAGAAAACCGATAGAGGGGGGGGGTGAATATCGAAAATCGTTTTTCGGAAAACTTAGAGCAAGTACGCAGCGAAAATTAAAAATCACAACACAGAGACACAGTCGATTTTACTTGGTTCGGAGCCTGTGTCAACTCCTACTCCAAGGCCCACGGTCGTTGACCGTTTAATTTGGGCAATTCTATATACGGCGCAAATAGTTTACAAATTTTGATTACAAAATAAGTGCAGTAAATAATAATAAAAAAAACACGCTCTTCTTTACCGACGTCCGGAGTAGATCGACTTTTTCGGAGCAGCGGGACGTCGTCGGCTAGAGTTGGAAGGTTTCCGGAGCAAGGCAAGAGAGCAGAAGAGCTTTGAGACGTTGAGTGAATTGATGCTTGAAGCCTGGGGTCGAGGGCCCTTTATATAGGGCCTGGGGGCGCCCCCCACGTGGCGTTTGATCCGGTTGGATCTCGGTTACCGTCTGATCCCTTCCTTCTCGGGATAGATGTTGACCGGGGCGCCCGGAGCGCTCGGGGCACCCGGTTTGACCGGGTCAAACACTTATCCTTTAGGCTTCGCTGGGGCTGCTTCGATGCTTTGTTATTGGGGGCGCTCGGGACGCTGGGGGCGCCCGGGAGCACGGGGGCGCCCGCAGGATGCACTGTCGAAGCTTGCTTCTGATTTGTGTGTTTTGTGTTCACCTTGGGGGCGCCCGAGACACTCCGGGCGCCCTAGTCAGCTATTGCCTCACTCCTTTGAGGCTCTCTGAGCTGCAGACTCTCATTCCTTCGGTCTTGCATCCAGGGTTAGTCCAAAACACAACAAGACATTAAAAGGTTGGTTTATACAGCCTTAGCTATCTTGGTTCTGACTTTGGTCTCCAAAATGGAGCCCTAGGTCGAACCGACGCCTACTGTTCCCTTGACGGGGAATGCGTCCTCACCTACTCCTCTCGGGAGAATTTACCTGATGCCAACCGTTCCTCTGGTTGGACTTTTGCCTGACGGTCCTTTGTCAGGTCTTGGATGCCGAGCTGCCCTTCACCTGGTGCCTAGCATTCCTTCGCTAGGGCTTCAGTCCTAGGCTGTCCTTCGCCTGGCGCCTAGCAGTCCTTCGCTAGGGCTTTTGACTCTGGCATTCCTTCGCCAGTGCCTAGCAGTCCTTCACTAGGGCTTTTTACCCTGGCATTCCTTCGCCAGTGCCTAGAAGTCCTTCGCTAGGACTTTTCATGCACACTAGAGTAACTTGTTAGAAAACAAGTAAGACTTAACTTTTGACCTCTGTTGCCATTATCAAAACACAGGTTTGACTTGGGTGCATTCTGCACTAACAATCTCTCCCTTTTTGATTTATGGCAACCCTAGTTCAAAAAGTTAAGTTTAAGCAAGCATGAAAAGGTTAAATTTTGTTCCCTCCCCCTGGAAAGAATCTCCCCCTAGATTTTTCATAAATTCGTGGGGTTAAAAAAACTTTACTTGTACTTTGAAAACTTTAGTTTTAGGTACTTAGCAATCTTTTAATAACTTAAGTTAAAAGTACATAGGAGAGTTTTTGAAGCATGATTTTAGAGTACTTAAAACGTTTGAAGCCTTAAGTTTTAAGGTAGTCAAAAGTTTTGAATGTGTTAGCTTAAGTACATAGTAGGATTTAAAAAGCTTAAGTACTTTTGAAAATTTTTGAATAAAGGATAAAAAAATTTTTGAACTTTTTGAATAAAGGATAGAGTTAAAAAGAATTAATTTTACTCTCTCCTTTCTTATCTCTCCCCTTTTGTCATATATCAAAACAGATAAATACAACAGAAAAAAGATTGCATAAAGGAAATAAGTAAGATTTTGCTGTACTCTCCTCCTATTGAGGCTCAGTAGCTGGTGCCCTTCTAGTTGGGCGTCCTCTAGCCATTATCTAAATGACAGAGGACATACAGTTCATATTCTAATTCTAAAAACATCCTATCAGATATAAACTAAAGTATTAAACATGCTTCCGTTAAATGTAAACAAGAACTGACTAGAAAACAGATAGCATGAATAACATGTAAATACTATAATTCTGAAAGCAAGAAAATATAATAATGTGAGAGATACTCTTACTTGGAAGCTGCAGGTCTGATGCTGATGTGTGTGAGGAGGAAAGATGGAACTTGCTCTGATACCACTCTGTAACGACCCACCTTCTGGTACTAAGCATTAAGGCGGATCGCTACTACTAACTAACTGGCTGACTGACTAATTAGTGATTTCTGTAATTTTTAAATCAATTGGGAGAATTTTAAAAATTCTGATTTTGCTATTTACTGAACTAGAAATTCATAAACATGTTTAAAGTACTAATCTGCCAAAATAAAACAAAACTTTAATCTTTTTTCATCTTGGCAGGATTCGATCCCCCAACCTCTGCATTACATGACTAAAGCACTAACCAGCTGCTCTATATCAATTCTGTTTTACACAGTACCAGTCGACTGCTATATGCCAGTCGACTGGTCGGACCACAGAATGTTTCTGTGCCTGATACCAGTCGACTGGTGTTTTCCCAGTTGACTGGTAGTTCTGAAATTTCAGTTTTCAGATTTCTAGAATGTATCAAACTTGAGCCACAATATACCAAAATCATATCTAACAAGCAGAATGACATAAATAAAGTTCCACAACCATTCTAGGGCATTTATTACACGTTTTTGGAGGGTTTCTAGCATGTATAGCAACTTAGAAATCACAAAAATGACATGTAAAAGCATAACATGAATGTGCCAAGTTCGTATCAACTTCTTATTGAAACTATTTAGTATTCCTATCTAAAGGCATCCTTAGCTACTACATGTCATTCCATATGGTGTATTAATCTTAGAACAAGCATATCTTAAGTATTTAGCATGTAGATCAAAAGTATCAATTCTTACTCCCAAAGCGTAAACATGGGTCTAAATTACCCTATCACCAATAAATGACTCATGACAATCAAGCATTCGTAAACCAATATTAAGTCAGGTAAGTAAACTACTTCAAGCATACTAGGCACCACAAACACAAGTCTAATTAAGTTCATACATGGTTCACATAACATATTGCGGAATAACTAAAGAAGCATAAAGAAGGATTATTTCTATGCTTCGCAAGTTCCGAAGACTTTTATTCCAACTCCACCATCACACACACTTTGCATCAAGCCCGCCGCCTCCGCTACTAGTGCTTTCCTTTACCTGTATCTGCAGTATAAGGAAATGTAAACTAATAAGCATAAAGCTTAGTAAGTACCATCTAGCCTCACAAAACTATGAAAACTCGAATTATACTTTTGTAAAACATGCTATGCACATACATGCACGTATCCATAAGTAATCATGCTAGGCTCATGCCAAAATACATATCATAGAATGTCATGGCATATAACTGAGACATGACACATACTAAACTAGAATTGAAAAGTAAGCTATAGCATGACATCCATATCTAAACTGGAACTGAGACGAACTAACATAAAACTAATTATTAAATTCACCACATGCTGATATGAATTTTTGAAAACTAAATACATATAGTAGGTGAAAGTAATAATCAACGGCTGTGGGCCCGGCAATGTACCAACTGTGTGCGCATCCCTAATAAATCCGAGGTAGCAAATCCCGAATCCATTAGGGATCTACTAGGTTATCTGAACCTAGGGGCAACTAGGAGCCCATCCTATACTAGGTTATCTGAACCTAGGGGCAACTTGGAGCCCATCCTTGGACCGAAGTCCGGTACAATGCCAACTGAAAATAAAATAGTTCTTTTATACTTTTCTTTTTCTCTTCTGATTCTTGCTTTTACTAGGTTATCTATGGGCAACTAGGAGCCCATCCCGTCGGACCTTGGTCCCGATTATAAACTGAAGCAAGAATTTCTATTCTTTAATGCTTTCTATAGCAATAACTGAACTGAACAATTTAACAAACACCTAACGTGCTTCATGACCCAAAACTGAAGGGTAGCACAACGTGTTTGTTCATAATTTACGATTTCTAATCGTAAAACATACATACTAGGAAATAAGGCATATGAAAAAGCAACCGAAACTACTTATACTGCAGGTGAGGGATACTTACATCCTGCGCTTGTTCTTACGACTCTAAAGCGTAGGTTTTTGGGAAAAGGAACGATCCTTAGAGTTTCGGAGAGCTTCTAACGGAGAATTCTTCCTCGGAGAGATTCCCTAACGTAGCCTCCTTCTTAAATCCTTTGGATCTTCCCTTGGTTCGCGCGTGCGGGAGAGAGGGCGAGAGGAGAGGTCGCGTGCGTGAGGGAGGGCGTTGGCGTCGCTGGGTTGGGAGAAAATTAACCTAAAACTCGTAACTCCCTCTTTTATACTTATGAGGGCGAATTTACTAATTCTACCTTATCTATTGTTTCCCTTAATCTATTTCAACAAAAGTGAACCATCCCACTTGGTCAACCCATTCTCCTCTCACTTAAAAGGTCTAGGGTTCAAAGCTCCTTTTATTTTTTTTACTGCACATTTTATATTTATTCCTTTTTGCCTTATTTGTCCATGGAAAAATTCTATAAAAATATCCATAAATTCGGAATAAATTCTAAGATATTTCTAAAATTAGTTTTGAGAATTTTCGGGCGTTACAATCCCCCTATACCTTATAAAAAGTACATCCTCGAACTTAAAACAACTCTGGATATTTCTGTCTCATGCTGTCCTCTGGTTCCCAGGTTGCCTCTTCTACTCTGTGATTTTGCCATATGACTTTCACTAATGGTACCTCCTTGTTTCGCAATTTCTTAACTGCTCGGTCTATTATCTGAATAGGCTGACTATCATAACTGAGATCTTCGCGAGCTTGTACCGTCTGTGGCTCTATCACCTGGGTGGCATCTGGGATATGCTTCTTCAGCATGGAAACATGAAATACATTGTGGATAGCTGGCATCTCCTGAGGTAGCTCCAACTCATAAGCTACCTTGCCAACTCTTCTAGTGATGGGGTATGGTCCTACATATCTGGGACTTAGCTTGCCCTTCTTCCCAAAATGCATTACTCCCTTCAAGGGAGCCACTTTGAGGAATACTGAATCCCCAACTTCAAACTCTAATGGTCTGCGCCGTGTATCAGCATAGCTCTTCTGGCGGCTCTGAGATGTTTCTATTCTCTGGCGGATCTGCTGTATGGCTATGGTGGTATCATCTATAAGATCTGTCTGTAGGCCTAGCTCTTGCCTCTCACCACCCTCATACCAGCAGATAGGAGATCTACACCTCCGCCCATATAAAGCCTCATAGGGTGCCATGCCGATAGTGTCCTGATAACTATTGTTGTAAGCGAATTCCACTAAGCACAAGTATCTGCACCAACTGCCCTTGAAATCTAAAGCACAAGCTCTGAGCATATCTTCTAGTACTTGATTAACTCTCTATGTCTAACCATCTGTCTGATGATGGAAAGTTGTGCTAAACTTCAGTTTGGTGCCTAGTGCTGTCTGTACGCACTCCCAGAAGTGCGAAGTGAACCTACTGTCCCTATCCGAGATGATAGTCCTAGGGACTCCATGTAGTCTGACGATCTCCTTGAGATATAACTGAGCTAGCTGTTCCATGGAATAGGAGATCCTGATAGCTAAGAAGTGGGCAGACTTAGTCAATCTGTCTACTATTACCCAGATTGCATCATATCCATTCGTTGTTCTGGGGAGTCCCACTATAAAATCCATGGAAATATCTTCCCATTTCCATTCTGGAATCTGAATAGGCTGCAGAACTCCACCTGGTCTCTGATGTTCTGCCTTGACTCTTTGGCATGTCAAACAGGTACTGATATATCTGGCGATGTCTCCCTTCATCCCAGGCCACCAAAAACGTCCCCTGAGGTCTTGGTACATTTTGGTGGAACCAGGATGCATTGGATAAGGAGATCTATGTGCGTCCTCTAGGATCTTCCTTCGGAGCTCTTCTTGGTTCGGAACACATAAGCGGTCACCGTAGTACAGTGTCCCATTATCTGATAGGCGAAATTCTCCATTTTCGGCTTCTGTTATCCCCTGCTTGATTTTCTGAAGGTCAGGATCTTGATCCTGTGCTGTCTGGATGTCTTCAATCAGGGTGGACACTAATGTCAAAGTGGAGAGCTGCCCAACTAAAATTTCCAGTCCGAACTCTGATAACTCTTTCCGAAGGGGCTGTGACATCGTGGACAAAGCTAGAAGGGTGGCACTAGATTTTCTGCTAAGTGCATCTGCCACCTTATTAGCTTTACCTGGATGGTAGAGGATGTCAATGTCATAATCCTTGACTAGCTCAAGCCACCTGCGCTGTCTCATGTTCAGATCCTTCTGAGTAAAGAAATACTTCAGACTCTGATGATCTGTGAAAATCCTACACTGGGCTCCGTATAAGTAATGCCTCCAGATCTTGAGAGCAAACACTACTACAGCTAGCTCAAGGTCATGGGTAGGGTAGTTCTTCTCATAATCCTTGAGTTGTTTGAGGCATAGCCAATAACCTTGCCATTCTGCATCAGCACTGCTCCAAGTCCTAATTTAGACGCATCGCTATATATGTCAAAGCTGTCAGTGGCCTCTGGAAGAGTCAGGATGGGAGCACTAGTCAATCTTCTTTTAATTCTATAAAACTGTTCTCGCAGTCCTCTGTCCACTGAAACTTTCTGTTCTTTCTGGTAAGAGCTGTCAATGGGGAGGCTATTCTGGAGAAATTCTCTACGAACTTCCTATAGTAACCAGCTAGACCCAGAAAACTTCTGATCTCACTGGCATTCTTCGGTCTGATCCAGTTACTTACTGTTTCTATTTCACTGGGGTCTACCATCACCCCTTCCTTGGAGATGATGTGACCTAGAAAAGACACCTGATCGAGCCAGAATTCACATTTTGAGAATTTTGCATACAGCTGGCTCTGCTGAAGAATCTGCAATACTGTCCTGAGATGCTCAGCATGTTCTCCTGAGTTCCTGAGTAGATAAGAATGTCATCAATAAAGACGATGACAAACTTATCTAAGTACTCCCTGAATACTCTGTTCATGAGGTCCATAAATGTCGCTGGAGCATTTGTGACCCCAAAAGGCATGACTACAAACTCGTAGTGCCCATATCTGGTTCTGAAAGCTGTCTTGGGAATGTCACCTTCCTTAACTTTCACCTGGTGATATCCCGATCTCAAGTCTATTTCTGAGAACACTGCTACTCCCTTTAGCTGATCGATCAAGTCGTCAATTATTGGCAAGGGATACTTGTTCTTGATGGTGACTTGATTCAAGGCCCGGTAATCTATACACAATCGCATAGACCCGTCTTTCTTCTTCACGAACAATACAGGAGCTCCCCAAGGTGAATGACTAGGGTGTATGAAGCCCTTGTCAAGCAGCTCCTGTAGTTGCTCCTGAAGTTCTCTTAATTCTGCTGGAGCCATACGGTATGGTGCTTTTGAAATGGGATTGGTACCTGGAATGAGATCTATCTCAAACTCTATCTCCCTGTCTGGCGCTAAGCCTGGTAACTCGTCGGGGAAGACTGCTGGGTAGTCACATACCACTGGGACCTCTTCTAGCTTTTGTTCCTTCTCTTGTTCGGTATTGACTACATGTGCTAGAAATCCGGTACATCCTGAATCCAGCAGTTTCTGTGCTTTTAAAGCTGAGAGAAATCCTTGGCTTTTCTCTTGGGTTCTCCGATGTATTCAAACTGCACTCTTTCTTCAGGTTGGAATATGACTTTCCTTTTACGGCATTCTATGGAGGCACCGTACATGATTAGGAAGTCCATTCCAAAAATGACATCATAATCTGTCATATCTAGTACTATCAGATCACCATACAGCTCTCTGCTTGCTATATTGACTGGCACTGCACGGAGTCAGTGCGTGGATGTCATAATCTCTCCTGAAGGTAGGGTGGTTAAGAATTGGCCACTGAGTACATCTGGAGGTATAGTTAACTTCTCTGTGAACGCCCTGGGGTTTCTGAGTTCCTGAACTGCCTTGGCCTTTACATTCTATCATGACTGACTTCTGCTGTTGCATGCTGTTCAGGTAGTGCTCGGTGATCAGAGCACTGCTAACTAGTTCTTCTGAGGTTTGCGGCCTATGAATGCCGCTAGCCACATTCAATTCTATTTCTGGCCTTAGTATCTTGAGCATTAGCCTGACTCGCTCTCGTTCGGTGCTGACTAATTCAGGACACAGACGCGCCAACCTGTTAAAACCGAAGGAGAAGAATGTCACATTAAGTGGGAGAAGAATTTCACATTAAGGGAGAGAGAAAGAAAATTTTGTTTAATTTTCTTTAAAAGTGCTTTAAAAATTTCTAAGCATTTCTAAGTATTTCAAAATATCTTAAGTGCATGTTTTTTTAGTAAAATTCTTCTTAGTAAACAAAATTTGTCTGAGCAAAAACTAGTTAAAAATTTTGGCAAATGTTTCTAAGTAGAGTTTTTTTTTGTCTAGAAGCTTTACAAATTTTGTTTTTCAAAATACATAAAGTATTTCCAAGCAAACTCGTCTAAATGAACTTTTTTAAAAACAATTTTTTTTTCAATTCTCAAAGTTGAACTTTTTTTGGAAATTTGACTTCAAAATTTGGCCTAAGTAAAATTCCTTTTTGCAAAGCCTTGTAAGTAAAAGCTTTTTTTTAACAAAATTTAGGTTTGCAAAATGGAAAATTGTCTAAGTGTAAATGCTTTTTAAAACACTATGTCAAAAAAAAAACTTAGAAGTTTTACACAAACTCAAAACTCTCTATTAGAAACCTCTTTTCGCCCATGTATGTTTTTGATATATGTCAAAGGGGGAGGAAAGGTCAAAGTTAAGTGGTTTAACACAAGAATTCAGGTTTTAGGGGGAGTATGAGAAATAAAGATTTTTTTTTAAAATCTATTCTGTTCATACTTCATTGTGTTTTTATCTTTTTGCTTAACTGTTATAAGTTTTTTTACTTAACTTTGAATCGTGTTGCCATAAATCAAAAAGGGGGAGATTGTTGGTGCAGGAAGCACCATATCGAACCTTGTTTTGATATTGGCAAAGGGTTCAAAGTTAAGTATTATTGGTGATCTAACAATGTTACTCAAGTGTGCAGGAAAAGTCCTAGCGAAGGGCTGCTAGGCACCTGGCGAAGGGCTGTCAGGAAACAAAGTCCTAGCGAAGGGCTGCCAGGAAACAAAGTCCTAGCAAAGGAATGCCAGGATACAAATCCCTAGCGAAGGACTGCTAGGCACCTGGCGAAGGAATGCCAGGATACAAAGCCTTAGCGAAGGGCTGCTAGGCACCTAGCGAAGGGCTGCCAGGAAACAAAGCTCTAGCGAAGGACTGCTAGGCACTGGCGAAAGAATGCCAGGGTAAAAAGCCCTAGCGAAGGACTGCTAGGCACTGGCGAAGGAATGCCAGGATACAAAGCCCTAGCGTAGGAATGCTAGGCACCGGGCGAAGGATAGCTCGGTATTCAAGGCCTGACAAAGGACCGCCAGGCAAAAGTCCAACAAAAGGAGTGGTTGGCATCAGGTACATTCTCCCGAGAGGAGTAGGTGAGGACGCGTTCCCCGTCGAAAGGGAACAGTAGGCGTCGGTTCGACCTAGGGCTCCATTTTGGAGGCCCAAAGTCAGAACCAAGACAGCTAAGGCTGTATAAAATAATATTTTATGGTGTTTTGGACTAACCCTGGATGCAGGACCGAAAGAACGAGTGTCTGCAGCTCAGAGAGCCTCAAAGGAATGAGGCAACAACTGACCAGGGCGCCCGGAGTGTCCCGGGCGCCCCCAATGTGAACACAAAACCCAAAGAATTGCTTCTGCAGCTGCTATCCCGGGCGCCCCCGTGCTCCCGGGCGCCCCGGACACTCCGGGAGCCCCGCATGCTGCGGGCGCCCCCAGTGACAGCTACAGAAGCAGCTCCCCTTGAAGCCAAGAAGATAGAAGTTTGACCCGGTCAATCCGGGCGCCCCGAGTGCTCCGGGCGCCCCGGTCAAAGCTGATCCCGATGTCAAAGGGATCAGAAGCTGACCGAGATCGAGCCGGATCAATTGCCATGTGGGGGGAGGGGGCGCCCCCGACGTTCCGGGCGCCCCCAGGGCTATTTAAAGGCCCCTCGACCCCAGGCTTCAAAACAACACTTGACTCAACGCTTCTACGCTCTTCTGCTCCCGCGCTCTGCTTCGGAAACATCCCGACACGAGACTCAAGCGCCGGCGACGTCCAACTGCTCCGAAACTACCAACTACTCCGGACGTCGGTAAAGAAGAGTGATTTTCAATTTACTGCACTTACTCTGTAATCAATATTTGTAAACTGTTTTGCGCCTCATATAGAATTTCCCAAAGTAAACGGTCAACGACCGTGGGCCTTGGAGTAGGAGTCGACCTAGGCTCCGAACCAAGTAAAACCTCTTGAGTTTGCGTTGTGTGTTTTAAATTTCCGCTGTGCAATTTCTCTTATTTTTAATCCGAAAGTTTTCCGATATTCACTCCCCCTCTATCGGTTTTCTCGATCCAACAAAATGCTCCAATTTTTTGAATTCTCCTTTCCTTGAGCATTTGGTGTGGTAGTGTCCTAGCTCACCACACGTGAAACACCTTATATGCTTCTTCTCCTTCTTTTCCCTACAACCCATGTTAGTTTTCAAAGAAATTGACTTGGGTTTAGAGTTTACCTCCTTTTTCTTACCCAATGGACACTTGTCCTTGTAGTGTCCCTTTTGGTTATACCCAAAGTAAACTATGTGATCTTTTGACTTTGCTTTGGTGGAGGTGGAGACTTCTTCTTACTCCGGCCTTGAGGATGGTCTTTCCTACCCCTCAATCCTTGATGTGGAGACTTCTTCTATATCTTCCTCACTTGAGGATGTGGACGATTTGTTGGATCGAGAAACACGATAGAGGGGGAGGGGATGAATATCGTGAAAAAGTTTTCGGATAAAAAAGAGAAAATGCAGCGGAATTAAAACACATAAAGAACACAAGTATTTTTACTTGGTTCGGAGTCGCGGTCGGCTCCTACTCCAAGGCCCACGGTCCTTGACTGTTTACTGCGGACAATTCTATATTCACGCAAAGGTTTACAGATTTAATACAAGAATAGTTCAGTAAGTAAATGAATTACACTTTTCGTTACCGACGCCCTGATGTGGATTGTACTTCGAAGCAGAGGGTCGTCGTCAGTGCTGGAATGTCGAGAACGGAGTTTGCCAGAGCAGAGCGCTTGAACGAAAAGCTTGGAGGCGTTGGAAAAAGTGATCTTGAAGCCTTAGGGGTCGAGCCCCTTTTATAGTGCTCCTGGGGGCGCCTGGGACGTCGGGGGCCGACCGCGACTCCGAACCAAGTAAAAATACTTGTGTTCTTTGTGTGTTTTAATTCTGTTTTGTCACTTAGAAATGGATATTAATGCCCCAAAGGAGAGGGGCAAGCAGCTGGGCTAGGCGCCCGGGAGGTCCCAGGCGCCCAAGGTCAAAGCCAAACAAGCAATTGAGCAAGAATCGCTTCGAAACAACACTGGGCTAGGCGCCCGGGAGGTCCCGGGCACCCAAGGTCAAAGCCAAAGATGAGTCGAAGCAAAATCAGCCACGGAGCCAAGCGGACCCAGTCAAGCTGGGTGCCCGGGAGGTCCCGGGCGCCCCAGTCAACTCCAGAACCGATTCAAAGGGGATAAGCACTGACCAAGCTTCGGAAAGAGGTTCTCGGATCCGAAGGCACGTGTCAGGCGCCCCGACATCCCAGGCGCCGCCAGGAGCACTATAATAGGGGCTCGACCCCTATTGCTTCAAGATCACTTTTTCCAAAGCCTCCAAGCTTTTCGTTCAAGCGCTCTGCTCCGGCAAACTTCATTCTCGACATTCCAGCACCGACGATGACCCTCTGCTCCGAAGTACAATCCACATCAGGGCGTCGGTAACGAAAAGTGTAATTCATTTACTTACTGCACTATTCTTGTATTAATCTGTAAACCTTTGCGCGAATATAGAATGCCCGCAGTAAACGGTCAAGGACCGTGGGCCTTGGAGTAGGAGGCGACCGCGACTCCGAACCAAGTAAAAATACTTGTGTTCTTTGTGTGTTTTAATTCCGCTGTATTTTCTCTTTCTTATCCGAAAAGTTTTTCACAATATTCACCCCCCTTCTATCATGTTTCTCGATTCAACAAGTGGTATCAGAGCGGGGTAGCTCAAATTTGGTGCAACCACCAATTTGGGAATTTTTTGGATTTTTTTTTCGAAACTTTTATTCTTCTTTTCGATCGAAGTTTTTATCGTCAATCGAGGTTGGTGCAACACCACTCGATAAATTTTTGTTAATCTTATTCCCGCACTACTAATCCAAGACCAAGTCTTGGGACAGTTTTTGTTTTTCTTGTCATTTCAGTAATTCCTAAATGGCCATGCAAGAGGGGTTCAGTACAGCCAGACCACCACTCTTCAGTGGGGAGGACTTCTCCTACTGGAAGAGTCGAATGGAAGTCCACCTGAAAACTCAGGTGGACATGTGGATTATAATCCAATCTGGACTGGAAATTCCGAAAAACGCTGAAGGAGTGCCACAATCTTACACCGAATGGGACGTCTCGCTGAAAAGGAAAATCGATGTTGATGCTAAAGCTACCCAGACACTTCAATGCGGTCTAACCAAAGAAGAGCAGAACCGGGTGAGACCATTCAACAGTGCAAAAGAACTTTGGGGTAAGTTAATTGAGTTGCACGAAGGAACTTCTGACACCCGAATCAGCAAGAGAGACCTACTGCTAAATAAACTCTACACTATCAAAATGAACGACGGCGAGTCAGCAGCCCAGCTTCACGCCAGAATCCAGGAGTTGATGAACGGTCTACATACAATCGGTCATAAGGTAGAAAACCGTGACCTGATCAGGTATACCCTTAACGCTTTCCCGAGAAATACTTTATGGGCATCTATGGTAGATGCGTACAAAGTTTCAAGGGATCTTTCTAAAATTAAATTAGATGAGTTGTTTTCTGAACTTGAATTACATGAGCAGACTAACTACACCTTGGTCGAGAAAGGCATTGCTTTTGTTGCAGGTAAAACTGGAAAGATGACCAAGAAGAAGTCTCAACTTGCACCCGAGTCTAACTCAGACTCAGACTCAGAAGACAACGAAGGAGATTGACCCAAGCTGGTTCGGCTAGCCCGGGACTACTACAAGGAGCTGACTCTAGATCCTTAACTGAGAAGGTTCAAGAAGGAATCCCTACTCAAGTTGAAAAACTTGAGAAAGAAAACTCCTTGAAAACTCAAGTCAAGGACCTTAGAGCAGCTCTGGAACGTTTCACTTCGGGTTCCAAGGGTCTTGACATGATCCTTGGAAAATAGAAGTCTGTTCTAAATCGATCCGGATTAGGGTATCGAACCAAGGCTAGACAAATGTCATATTATGCTGTACTGAATCAGTCTAGACCCAAAATTCAGGCATGGGTACCCAAACTATGCCTGAACAACCAAATTGGACCAAATCAGTATTGGATCCCCAAGGACAAGATTCATATCTTGCCTAATCATTACCGTGTCTTTAGTCCATGGGGAGCCAACTTAAAAACCATTTTTATAGTTAAATGAATTTCTTTTCTTATTTTAAATTGCATAATTTCTTGTCTATTTATTTTCTGCATTTTACCATGCTTAGACCTATGACTGGTTAGACTAAGGACTAAACCTATTAACTGAAATTTGAACAACTTAGTATTGGGTGGCGGTGAGATGATAGTACGTTAGGGAAGCCTTTTCTAATAAGGTCAAGTATACCCTACTTGGTCTCTTTAGACTGGTGAAACTAGCCGAAGCTACCGATCCAAGACCCAAGCTAGTTAGGCCAGAATTTTTCAAAAAGTAACCTTGAAAATGAAATTTCACTAAAAGGCTTTGTCAAGGAAAGGGTTGATGCTCCAATAAGGCTACGGCCAAAGAAGGCCTTGTGCCTCGCCAAGACCTGGAAGCCAATTTTTGAAATTCAAATTCAGTTTACTCTTTGTCAAATTCAAATCTAACACAAATTTTTAGTTAATCTTAGATTCAAATATTCTTTTTCAAAATAAATTCAAAACTAATTGTTTTCAAAATTAATTTAACTTTTCAAAATTAATCATTGTTTTTCAAAATAAATTTCTTACTTCTACTAAAAACTGTCTCACAAAAACCCATAAGGTTAACGTGATTGATAACTCTAGATTGGGTGAGATAGACTAGGTTGTGAAAATCAATTTAGGCTATTCCTGATTCTAATTGGATCCAAATCAACAAACTCTTTATGTGTAGGAACATAAAGATTTGGACCAATGGATGTTGGATAGCGGGTGCTCCAGACACATGACTCGGGACAAGTTGAAATTCACCAAACTCAAGTTCAAGAACTTAGGCTCAGTAGAATTTGGCAACAATGCTACACTCAAGGTCATTGGGTCAGGTAACATTGAACTCAAATCTAATTTTGTCTTTAAAAAGGTTCTTTTGGTTGAAAATTTTAAGTTTAACTTGCTCAGTATAAGTCAATTGTGTGATACTGGCTATATAGTTACCTTTACCAACTCTAACTGCCTGATTAGAAACTTGCAAGACTCAGAAATCACGCTTAACTACACTAGGAAAAATAATGTTTATACTATAAACCTACCCTTAATACCTAAATGTTTATTAACTCAATTAGAAGAATCAAACCTCTGACATATGAGATTAGGTCACACTAATCTAAGATTAATTTCAAAAATCACCCAACTTGGCCTAATTAAAGGAATACCTAAAATTAAGAACCATGAAAACTTAATATGTGAATCATTTAATCAAGGTAAACAAACCAGGTCTAATCACAAACAAATTCAATTAGATCTAACTCAAACCACACTTGAGCTCTTGCACCTTGACCTATTTGATTCACATGGAGCCAAGTCACTAAGCGGAAACCGGTACTGCTTAGTAATTGTTGATGATTACTCTTGGTTTACTTGGGTTAGGTTCCTAAAAACTAAAGATGAAACCCTAAATCTATTTATTGATTTTTGTAAGTTAATTGAAAATCAAAATGATACCAAAATCAAAAGACTTAGGAGTGATCATGGGGGAGAGTTTGAGAATCAACGGTTTGAGGAATTTTGTAGAATAAACGGGTATATACACGAGTTTTCGTGTCCTAGAACCCCAGCAAAATGGGATAGTCGAACGGAAAAATAGAACTCTACAAGAAGCCGCTAGGACTATGCTCAATGAATTCAACCTAGCTAACCAATTTTGGGTAGAAGCAATTAGTACAGCTTGCTATATCCAAAATAGGGTCCTAATTAACAAACGACACAATAAAACTCTTTATGAATTATACTATTATAGACTTCCAAACCTACATTACCTAAGGGTCTTTGGATGCAAAGTCCATATTCTAAACACAAAGGACTATCTACGCAAATTCCAATCTAAGTCAACCCCAGGAGTCTTCTTAGGATATTCAACAACTAGTAGGGCCTATAGGGTTTACAACAAACAAACTAACAAAATTGAAGAAACAACAAATCTAATATTTGATGAGGAAATTAATCCAAAATCTGATAATTCAGATCTAAATCCATCAAATAGTGAACATGATGATAATAAACAAATTGTTGAACCACTAATTGAACCCCTAAATGAACTAACTATTGAACCAACTATTGAGTCAATTGAACCAATAATTGAACCAACCCAAATAGTTGAACCAAATATTAAGCCGAACCTTCCAGCCGGACCTGAGGCTGAACCAAGTTCTAGAAAAACCAAGAAACCCAGACTCAGTCACCCAACTGATCAAATTGTGGGTGATCCAAGCTTAGGAGTCAGAACTAGGTCTTCCTATTGAAATCTTAGTCAGATTGCACTGATTTCAAAAATTGAACCTAAGACTATAGAGGAAGCCTTACCTGATCCTGATTAGATCATAGCAATGCAAGAAGAGTTAGCCGAATTTGAAAGGAACCAAGTCTGGGAACTAGTACCTAAACCTGAGGGCAAATCCATTATTGACACTAAGTGGGTTTTTTGGAATAAGCTAAATGATCAAGGAGAAATAGTTAGAAATAAAGCCTGCTTAGTAGCCAAAGGGTTCAGTCAAGTCGAAGGGTTAGACTATGACGAAACCTATGCCCCAGTAGCCAGACTTGAGTCCATTAGGATGTTGCTAGCCTTTGCAGCCCATAAGGGGTTTAAACTCTACCTGATGGATGTAAAGTCAGCTTTTCTGAATGAGTTCATTAAGGAAGAAGTCTATGTAGGACATCCCCCCGGTTTTGAGGACTTAGAAAAACCTAACCATGTTTACAAACTCACTAAGGCACTATATGGACTAAAACAAGCACCTAGAGCCTGGTATGAACGTCTATCAACCTACCTCATTTCTAAGAAATTTAACCTGGGACAAATTGACTCAACCCTATTTATTAAAACCTTAGAAAAAGAAATCTTTATTGCCCATATCTATGTTGATGATATAATTTTTGGATCCACCAACTCAAATTTCTTAAAAGAATTTGTTAAAATAATGGAAAATGAATTCGAAATGAGCTTAGTTGGTGAGCTCAACTTCTTTCTAGGGTTACAAATTAAGCAAACTAGGGATGAAAATTATGTCCATCAATCCAAATATGCTAAGGAGTTAATAAAGAAATTCAAAATAGATAACTCCAAAAGCATAAGTACCCCTATGGCCACAAATGTAAAAATAGATAGTTTCCCTGATGGTAAATCTGTAGACCTTAAATTATATAGAAGTATGATTGGTAGTCTACTTTACCTTACAGCCAGCAGACCTGATATCCTTTTTGCTATAGGAATGTGTGCTAGATACCAAACCTGTGCTAAGAAAACGCACTTAGCATCTCTAAAAAGAATACTAAGATACATTAAGGGCACCCTAAATGTAGGGATTTGGTATCCTAGGACCTCAACCTTTGACTTGTCGGGATACTCATATTCTGACTATGCTGGATGTAAACTAGATAGAAAGAGTACAAGTGGAAGCTGCTAACTTTTAGGAAATAGTCTAGTAAGTTGGTGTAGCAGAAAGTAACACTGTGTAGCTCTATCCATAACTGAAGCTGAGTATGTTACTTTAGGAGAGTGTGTAGCACAACTCTTATGGATGATGCACACTCTTAAGGACTTCCAGCATGACTACACACAAACTCAAGTCTACATTGATAATATAAGCTCAATTAATCTAACTAACAACCCAATCCAACACTCTAGAACTAAACACATAGAAGTCAAACACCACTTCGTAAGAGATCATGTAGCCAGGGGTGAGATAGTCCTTAAGCATGTAGACTCGAAATCTAACTTAGCTGACATATTCACCAAACCCCTACCTGAATCTGAGTATAGCTCACTAAGAAGGTAGTTAGGGTTATGCTTGGTAGAATAGGACTACTTTAATTATAGTTTTCAAAAACTGTTTTATTTGCTGCAAAATCATTTCTTAATTTTCATTATGTTATTTAAAAATGTTTTTTCCGACTTAGTTTTTTTAAATAAAATTACCCCTTCAAAACTAGGGTTTTTTCATAAAATGGAAATAGCCTAGGCCCTAACCCTAGAACTGCATGCACCTATAGATCTAGAAGCCAGCATCTCACAAGCACCTTAGGGTACTTTTGATTGATCACCTAGAATGGGTTGAGATGCTTAGGTCTTTGCCTTAATTCAAGATGCTTTAAGTCAGTGCATCTGGAGTAATTGGGGCACTAAATACCAATTAAACAGTAATCAGGTTAAGTGTCAAGCTTAGAAAATCTAACATGATCAAATCACTTAACTTGACGAACCCTAGCAAAAGCTACTGTTTATAACAGTTAGTAAGTAGCAAATTGGGTTAGACAGGACCCGAAAGCAGAAATTCAGATTGATTTGGTCCAGTTTAAATTTAGAATTAGTTCAGTACAATATTTTACCTTGATTACTCAATTTCAAAGCTATTTTTTTACTATATTTTTTTTTGATATATGGCAAAGGGGGAGAGATTGGAAAGGAGAGAAAAGGCTCCTGTTTTTCAAAAAAATCTTAAATTTTTTTTTAAAAATTAAATCTTTTTTCAAAAACTTTTATCACCTATTTTTCAAAATGTAAAGCTCTTTAACTACTTATGTTCATTTTGAAAATCAATGTTACTTGCTTTCAAAAATTATTCTAAGCACTTATCCTGGAAAATTTTTTGAAATTTTTCTAAGTACTTAAACTGTTTGAAAATCTTTCTAAAGTACTTAAACTGCTGAAAATCTTTCTAAGTACTTAAACTGTTTGAAAATCTTTCTAAGTACTAAAACTGCTTGAAAAGTTTCTAAGTGTTAATAAGATTACAAAAATTTTCTAAAATGCAAAAACTGAGTTATTTTCAAAATTACTTGTTTACCAAAATTATTCTAAGTACTTACTTTAAATATATGGTTGAAAATTTTCTAAGTATAAATTTCAAATTCTCCTGAAAATTTTCCAAGTGTCCAACTCAAAATATTTTTTGAAAATGCATTCTTACTTAAAACTTTTCTTGAAAATTTTCTAAGTGTTGAAAACTTGAAAAACACTTCACGTTAAGACTTAGAAATTTTTTCAAAAAACCCCACGGACTTTTGAAAAACTTAGGGGGAGATTTTCTCCAGGGGGAGGAAATAAAATTTAAGGTACTTCACCTATTTTTGTTTAACTTAACTTTTTGAACCGGGTTGTCATAAATCAAAAAGGGGGAGATTGTTGGTGCAGGCAGCACCTAAGTCAAACCTGGGTTTTGATAATGGCAAAGGGTTCAAGAGTTAAGATGTTATTTTTGGTCTAATGTGTTCACTGAGTGTGCAGAAAGAAGTCCTGGCGAAGGGCTGCTAGGCATTGAAACCCGAAGACCTGGCAAAGGGATGCTAGGCACCTGGCAAAGGGCTGCTAGGCATTAAAGACCTGGCGAAGGGCTGCTGGGCACCTGACGAAGGGCTGCTAGGCATTGAAGACCTGGCGAAGGGCTGCTGGGCACTTGGCGAAGGGCTGCAGGGCAAAAGTCCAATCGGAGGAGCCGATTGGTAAAAGGTAAACTCTCCTGAGAGGAGTAGGTGAGGACGCGTTCCTCGTCGAGGGAACAGTAGGCGTCGGTTCGACCTAGGGTTCCATTTGGGTGACCCGAAGTCAGAACCAAGTCAACTACGATTGTAAAAACTAACTAATATTTCTTGCCTTGTTTGTGTTGGTATTAACCTTGAATGCAGGGACTGAAGGAGTGTGTGTCTGTAGCTCAGAACGCCCCAAAGGGGAGGGGCAAGCAGCTGGGCTAGGTGCCCGGGAGGTCCCGGGCGCCCAAGGTCAACAGCTTGCCCCTCTCCTTTGGGGCGTTCTGAGCTGCAGACACACACTCCTTCAGTCCCTGCATTCAAGGTTAATACAAACACAAACAAGGCAACAAATATTAGTTAGTTTTTACAGCCATAGCTGTCTTGGTTCTGACTTCGGGTCTCCCAAATGGAACCCTAGGTCAAACCGACGCCTACTATTCCCTCGACGGGGAACGCGTCCTCACCTACTCCTCTCAGGAGAGTTTACATTTTTCCAACCGGCTACTCCGGTTGGACTTTTGCCTAGCAACCCTTCACCAGGTGTTAGTGATATGAGAGAAGTGTCCTAAGGCAATCGCCTTATGATTGTAATAATTTATTTTAATAAATAAATATTCACTATTTGAGTATACATGTTTGTGTATTTGATTGAGATCTTAAACTCATTTACTGAATGTCCGCAATACAATTCACAGCATGAGAGAATTTGTGATAAATTCACAACTAGTGATTATCTCTACATGTGCAATTGTGAAGTATTGAAATTGTCCCTAGTCGATGAATTGATAAATACGGACACTATCAATTCTGTTGAGACTAGCATTACGTGTGCTGGTCGGAGAGAGCACGTGAGCTCATTATCTGGGACCAGAATGAGTCAGAGTAGGCTAGGGAGGCTGTTCTCTGGACTTAGGGATGATTTGGTCGAAGCTAGATCGGTCTGGAGACCGATCAGGGAGTTGGCATGAACTCCCTATAGTGGATTGGTCTGGTGACCGACCCAGTGATGTCTGATCATTCTGGTGAACGATCAGGGAGAGAACAGAAAGGATTCTGTTTGGCCTCTGATCGGTCTGGTGACCGATCAGGGAGAAGTCAGATGGGTTCACAAGGGTTCTGTGAGGAATTTGATCGGTCAGTCTGACCGAACAAACTGTCGCGAGATTCCTTCTCCTGACCGATCAGGATGGCTCCTGATCGGTCAGAGAGTGACCTGATCGGTCACCAGACCGATCAGGGCACAACCTGATCGGTCTGGGGACCGATCAGGGCTTTGGCCTGCGGAAGCTGGAGAAGGCTTCAGCAGATGTTGGATCGTGTTAGTGATATGAGAGAAGTGTCCTAAGGCAATCGCCTTATGATTGTAATAATTTATTCTAATAAATGAATATTCATTATTTGAATATACATGTTTGTGTATTTGATTAAGATCATAAACTAATTTACTGAATGTCCGAATACAATTCACAGCATGAGAGAATTTGTGATGAATTCACAACTAGTGATTATCTCTACATGTGCAATTGTGAAGTATTGAAATTATCCCTAGTCGATGAATTGATAAATTTAGACACTATGAATTCTGTTGAGACTAGCATGGGTTATTCTCTAATCAGCTGATTCTCACTGGCTGGTGACATTGAGATGTCCGGAGATAAACATGAATGCTAGTTAAGGGAACTAGTTCATTGGAGTGACTGGCTGTAAAACTTCATATGGTAGTCTACATATAGATATGTCAGTGAAGTTCTTACTGCAGCTTAAGTGTGATGTTCCTTTGACTTGCGGTGTTCAAGTCATCTTGGTCATGGAGACTTATACTTTGACATCTTAAGCAAGCATCTCCAAGGAGGTGTGGACCCAGGATGATTGGGTATAAGCCGAAGTGCCCGAAGATGTTTGAACAACCTACAAAGGATTCACCACTCCTTGCGAGGAGATGTATACCCGAGGCCTATTGTCGGATTGTTACTCGAAGCCTCTGGCCAGAGCATGACATATTCAGAGTATGAATCTCTTAAATACATGAGAGTAATTAGAATCCGTAGGACGAGAAAACGTTACTTGGGCTAGGTGTGATGTAGTTAGCCTAGTGGGGACTGACACACATAGACCATGTCTTGAACCAAGTGGGTATAAGATGATGAAGGGAATGGGGCACGATTCATTATAGCTGCTGAAGGGTTTCAGAATTGTTTCTGAGGTCAACCGTTTATCTTTCGATTAATTGGGGATCATGATGTACTACTAGGTGCCACTCATGATCGTTCTATAATTGATTAATTATAGACGACCAACATAAATCGAAAGCCTATTTAGTCACACGCACTACGAGTAATCCAAGGGATTTAAAACGAGTTGAAAATTGGATTTTCCAATCAAGAGAGATTAGGTTTGGTTGAGCCAAACGATAAGTCGAATCTGAATTTTTCAGAGACGCATCAGAACTGTAAAATGGCTAAGTCTTTTGAAGACTTAATAGATGAATTAAATAAGTTTAATTCATTGGGGCGTGTCTTGGATGGGCCGGCCAAAGAGGGCCTCCATCCTCTTTGCTTGGCGGGCCACAACAAAGGGAGAGAACCAAGTTTTTGGATCAATTTATAAAATAAACCAAGTGTGGTTTGTTTTATAATAAACCAAGGTTTGGTTTATTTCTTCATGGAAATTTAAATGAACCATGGATTGGTTTATTTTATAAAATCAATCATGGATTGATTTACCATGATGAGGAAATTTATTCCATAGGAGAGAAGAGACTTGATTGATTTTTATCATGAATTAAAATATGATTTTAACCATGATATAAAATCAAACTTGGCATGATGGAATAAGTTATTCCATATTTGAGAGGCTTGATGGTTGAGAGGCTACTATATAAAGGACCCAAGGCAAGGCTTGAAAAATAATCGAAGAGATGAAGGCATAGGCTCTCTCACTCTCTTTCTCTCCTTCTCTTCTCCCCTTCTTGCCGTGCGCCAACCAACCCCAAGAAGGAGCACCAGCCGGCCGCCCCTGCCCTTTCCCTGCCGACCACCACCTGCTGCCGGAGAAGGAAGCTCCGGCCATCTCTTGGCCGGAAGAAGGTGCTGGCGGAATTAGAGTTTGCCGCAAGGATCTTTTTGCCGCAAGCCTATTCTTTTGCTTCGCCGAAATTTTGATTCCGGCCATCCTTTTGTGGTTAGTCTTCCGACTTCTCTCTTGGTTTTTCTTGTCTCGTTCTCGGAGAATCTAGTAGTTCTTGAGAACACGAAACTCGTGGCTTTGCGAAGTCATCCCGAAGATACTCGACGTGGACGCGAATAGAGGCGGAGCTTCCAAGGGACGCTAACGGTTGGATCTCGTCCCTTCCTTCGAGTTACGTGAGGTAATACGTAAATTAGTTTATGTTTCTGCAAAGTTTTAAATATATGATCATGTCTACACAAGATAAAATTGCATGCTTAGATGTGTGGTTAAATAATTTGAGAAATTATTTATGCTAAACCTTCCGCTGCACGTAATTAATTTTAAAATTACGAACCCGCATCCATGTCAACATGCACCCGGTCCCAACAGTGGTATCAGAGTGAGGTTTGTGTTTGACATAATCATATAATTGTTTTTGCGGAAAGCTTTGTCATGATCTCAATTTTAAAAAATTTTCCAATTATGGAAACTTTCCAATTATGGTAAATTTTCGATTTAGGAATTTCAAAGTTCGGAAATCCTCATGAGATTTCGCAAACTTTTGAAATATCTCTGTTTCTAAAATTTTATGATAATTGTGAAAACTTTCCATTTTGGAAAATTTCCAATTTTGGAAAATTCCCATTTTGGAAAATTTCCAATTTTGGAAATACGTAAGTTTTCTTTGTACCAGAAACTTACAATTATTCTGAAAACCTTTTATTTTCGGAAACTTTCCATTTATGGAAAGCTCGCAATTTTGAGCACTTTCTTTCAAGAAAGTCTAGACAAATTATGGGAATATTAATTGGCATTTAAATTCATAATTGGAAATTAAATTATTTATAAGATTCTTTATTTTAGATTGAGTCTCAGGGAGCCGTCCAATTTAAAGTTAGTTGTTATAATTAAATTTCCTAAATTGGATTTAAGCTGTCAAATGTTTAATTTGGATTGAGCCTCGGGGAGCCGTCCAAATTAAGTTATTGATATTAATTTTCCATAAATAAAATATGTGATCAAATCTTGGAAAATTTTGAGGTGATTCTCAAACGATAATTTCCTTATTTGATTTATGAGGTGATGCTCTTATATATTATTGTCTACAAAATTAATTAGGAAAATTATTTCCTATAGAGTATATTTCCTTAAATATAATTTTCATGAAAATAATATGTGGTTGAATTAAGGGAATCTGTCTCTTAATTTAATAAGATTTGATTTAGAGAAATCAAAGTCTTAAACATATTAATTCCGAAATTGATTATGATAATTTAGGAAATTGTTTCCCAAAAACAATTCCTTGAATAAAGTATGAAATTAGAATTAGGAAATCCGGTTCCTAATTCAATTAATAAGACTTGATAAATTAAGTCACATACATACTTTATTAAGGAAATCGTTAGAACATGACATAATTATATGTCATGAATGTGCATAAAAGAAAAAGGATGAGACCCAAAACCCCTTACAAAATATTAAGGCCAACACCTTCCATTAATATGGTTAGAATCGGAGTTTTGTTTCTCGTTTGGGTTGATGGACACATCCATGCCCGGCTTGAACCTCAACATATTCAAACCATGGAATTAGTTTATGATTAATATAGTTGGAGTCAAAGGTCAATCCTAAGTTTTGGTTGTTGGACACATCCAAGCCTGACTAAACGGTTGAATGCGCTCCAACCATGTTAAAACTATTTCTTGATTAATGGGTCAGCCTTAAGCTTGGAGCATCGATTTGTTGTGCCACAACCAAGGTCGATGTAAAGAGAGGTGCAGTTGGGTGCTATGTATATTGTTGTATACTTGTTAATGAGTTAACAACCCAATGATTTATGCAAACATTCAATTAGTTGATAGCATAATGTGATAGTTACATATGTATAATATGTAATCGGTATAATTACCTACCTTCATAACTAAGAATAACTTGATGGACTCTAGTCATGGTTGTTCATATCTATGGTTGGATATCAACCTATTTGGAGATGTTCCTACGATCTCCCGAATTGATAAAAAAGGGTTATTCAATTCGAAAAATAAATAGGATTTGTAACGACCCGGAAAATTATCTTAATATTTTCTTTAAAATATTAAGTAGGTCTAGATAATTTTCCGAAGGGACTAGAAATATTAGTACGAACCTTAGCCTAGAAACCCAAAGTTCTCTCATTTAAATTGAGAAACTAAGTACTAAGGGACCTTATAGGGGTATTCTAGTACCATTATTATGGGTGGTTTTAGGTAAAATTTAATATAAAAATAGAGGGATTGTAAAGAAAAATATTAACATAATTATGGGGGAATTTTAAGGAATTTTCGAAAATGATAGGGAATAAATTAGAAGTAAAATAGAAAATTAGTGCATGCACCAAGGATTGAACCTTAGATCTCTTATATAATCAAGCATGCACTAACCAGTTCACCTAGCAAGGGAGTTCTATGAGGAAATGAAGTGGATATTAGTGAAGGTGTAGGAAATGAAGAGTCACCAAGGGAAGAGACATCATGCCTCCTCACTCACCCCTTTTCAAATAATATAAATAGAGAGGAAGTTACAACTTCCCTCTTCTTCTTCATTTTTCTTCTTCTTCCTCCTTACTTGGCCGAAATATTCAAGAATCTTCCCCTTGAGAAAAATTCCACCAAGGACCCCCATCTTGAAGTTCTAAAGCCCCTACAAGGACACAAGGACTAAGGAAGGTTTAGAGACAAGAAGGTTCTCTTGTTATCTTCGATTCGAATTTTGTAAGAGAAATCTAGGAAGGTAAAACCCCCCTCACCTGTGGTATGATAGCTTTCATAATATTTATCATGATCTAAGTTTTGTTGGCATGATATGTTGGGAAAAAAATCCATGATTAGGGCTTAGGGGACTTTCGGCCAAGGTTATGGTTTGGGGCCTAGGGATGTTGTAAATTCTCTTTTGTGCTCTTAAATGTTCCATGATATTATGTAAGGCATAAATTATGATATAGGAAATTTTTGGATGCCCTAAGACCCTTCTAGGGTTTCGGCCATATCAAGGATAGGGCTAGGGATTTATTTTAAATTCCTCAAGCATGCTTAATATGCCTTACTATGAAGTAGTAGGGATGATAATAGGAATTTATATGAAATTTTATGGGTTTGATACTCTTATAAGTTTCGGCCACATCAAGGTCAAGGGGCTAGGGGAAACTCCAACCCTTTCCAAGGATGATTAATATGATTTTTATGATACCTTATGAGTAAGAATGGTGTTAAATGAACTCTTCCATGGGCTTGTTACCCTAGAAGGGTAACAAGTTCGGCCAACTTGTGTTTTAGGTCTAGGACTTGGAGTTAAGTCTACTCAAGGGTTCAAATAATCTTTCTATGGCATGATATGTAGATAAGAGATGTAATCATGATCTAGGCAAATTTTCCATGGACCCATGGTCCTTGAGACTTTCGGCCAAGACCCAACCCTAGGGTTTGGGTTGGGTTAAGACCTCAAAAATGCATATTGATAAGTTCCCATGATGATAGTACATGGTTAAGCATGATGTAAGGGATTCCATATGACTAAAACCTTAGTTTATGTGTTACGTGACATGACTTGTATGGTTGATTTTAGGTTATGTTTTAAATCATGAATATTTAGATCATATACCATGATTACATGAATTTTATGTAGGAGTATATTATGATAAATGGAATAATGCATGTATGTTGATAAATGCTTATAATGAAATTAAGACTCATGAAGGTATATACATGTTTTGTGATGAATGCTATGAATCCTAGTAGCATGTGTTAGGGTTATGTGTAGCTTACCATTCATGCCTTATGATGGATACTAGGATCATGTATGTAAGACAAAATGTGTCTTATATGAGATGTATGTTTATTTTGTATCATGATATTGCAAGCTTTATGAACTCGGATAAGATTATGACTAGAAACATGATTATGTATGTATGTTCTATGTTATGAACGAAGAATGATAAGCATGATTAAAGATGATGGTTATACCTTAATGATAAGTATGAATGATGAAGGCATAACGATGATATGAAATAAGTATGAATGATAAGCATGAATGACAATTATGAAAATGAAGCATGCATGTTTATTTTCATGCATAAGGCTTGTACCGGACCGAAGTAAGGGTCCAAGGGATGGGTACCTTAAGAACGCCCCGGTTCTGGACTACCGACTATGCTGTCCACGGTTCTGGCACTACCGAAGCTGTGCAACAGGGATGGGCACCTTAAGAACGCCCCGATTCTAGGACTACCGACTATGCTGTCCTTACCCTAGTAGGTCGAGGCTAGCTACCTCGTATTTACTTAGGAATGCGCGCTAAGAAGTATGTATGTGGTACAAGCCAGGAGACCCCAATGAAGTTATGATTAAGCATTGAAAAGTATAATTTCAAAACTAAGCATCCTTATGTAGTAAATGCATTAGACTCATTCATACATCTATGTTATGCATCGCGCCAAGGTAAGATTATTTTATGCTTGTATTGATGCTCATATTGTACATCATGAATAAGGATGCATTATGTTTAAGTATGCTAAGAATCATGTCATGAATAAGTATGCATTATGTGTAAGTATGCTAAGAATCATGTTGTGAATAAGTATGCATTATGTGTAAGTATGCTAAGAATCATGTTATGAATAAGTATGCATTATGTGCAAGTATGTTAAGAATCATGTCATGTATAAGTAATGCATTATGTTCATGTATGCTAAGAATTATGCCATGTATAAGTATGTTTTATGTTTCATGTATGTTCATTTATGCCATGTATGACTATGCTTATGTTTATGCTCGAAGTTACGTTATGTCAGATGTTTGATATATTTATGTTGAAGCAACGTATGGTTTTAGTGAGTAGGAAAAGGGTTTTACTAAGCCTATGTGCTTATAGTTTTATTTTTTCTCGTACCGCAGATCAACCTAGAAGCTATTAATGGAAGCCGCAGGGGAGGCAAAAGCATGTGTGTGTGTGGCAGTGACTTGGCAGAAGATTCTTGTATTTTATGATTATGACCAATAGATGACTTAAGACTTATGATGTTACCCTTACGGATAAGTATATACTGCTTATGATGTTTATGAATAAGTTATGAAATGATTAAGTTATGATATGATGCTACGTATGAATGTTCCATGTGTTAGTTGCATGATTAAGAGCATGTGTTGATTATAAGCATGTTTAGAAAAAAAATGTTTCCGCTGCATTAAGATATTATCTAAGTACATGTATGTTTAGCGTAACGCCTTCTTCCTCGCCACACCACGAGGTGTGGGGAAAAGAAAAAAAAAAAAGAGGCGGGCGTTACAGGATTTAATTAATGTATATTGATGCATTCATTATCATTCTTATCACATAAGCTCAATTTGTATTTCTAGGATAATCACCTGATCATGTCTTCTCTGAACTTGCATTCCATTTTGGACATCAATAAGCTGACTGGGCCAAACCTCATGGACTGGCTTCGAAACCTGAGGATAATCCTCAAGGCAGAAAAGCTTGCTTATGTCCTTGAAGAACAACTTCTCAACCATCCTCCTGAAGATGCAACTCCAGACCAGTTAGTGGCCTATCATAAACATGTGGCTGATTCTGAACTTGCGAGTTGCATCATGCTAGCCGCTATGGTACCTGAGCTACAAAAGTAGCATGAGCATATGGATGCTCATACCATCGCCTTCCATCTTCATGAGTTGTTTGACGAGCAGGCGAGATCCGAAAGGTTTGAGGTCTCCAAACTCCTCTTCACCTCTAAGATGCAGGAAGGCACTTCTATCTCACAGTTTGTGTTGAAGATGTTGAGGTACATTGAGCGACTAGGCACACTCGGATTTGCAATGGATCACGAACTAAGTATTGACTTAATTCTGCATTGTTTGCCCAAGAGTTACTCACAGTTTGTGATGAACTATCGGATGAACAAACTGGAGACTACCATTCCTGAGTTGCTTAACCTGCTGAAGACTGTAGAGCCTTCTGTAAAGCAGGATCAGAAGACGGTACTGTTAGTTGGTTCCTTAAAGAAAGGCTCTAAGAGGAAGCCCAAAGAACAAAATAAGGGAAGGAAGAAAAAGGCCAAAAAGATTGAAAAGGCACCAAAAGGCACTTGCCATCACTGCGGCAAGGAGGGCCACTGGCGAAGAAACTGCAAGGTTTATCTTGAGTCCTTGAAGAAGAAGGCATCCGATACCCCATCCTCTTCAGGTATCTTCATTATTGAATGTCACTCTATTTCCTCGTACACCTGGGTACTTGATACTGGGTGTAGCTCACATATATGTAATGATATACAGGGGCTAAGGAATAGAAGAAGACTCGTCAAGGGAGAAACAAATTTGCGAGTTGGAAATGGAGCAAAGATTGCTGCTGTTGCCATCGGAACATATTTGCTAAAGCTCCCTACTGGACTTGTCCTAGAATTGGATAATTGTTATTTTGTTCCTTCATTAATAAAGAACATTGTATCTATTTCATGCTTGAATGAAAAGTGTTATTATTTAATTTTTAGTAACAATTGCTGTTACATAACTTTAAATGGTGTTCTTTATGGGACCGAAACTTTATGCAATGGTATCTACACGTTAGATTTATCCGGTGACATTTTCAATATCGAAGTTAGCAACAAACATGCTCGAATATATAATCAAATAGACTCCTATACGTGGCATTGTCGTCTTGGCCATGTAAGTAAGAAACACATGACCAAATTACACCGATGTGGAATTCTGGAATCATTTGAACTCGGTTCATTTGATACATGCGAATCATGCTTAAAAGGCAAGATGACCAAATTACCCTTTTCTGGAAAAGGTAAATCAGTGGGAGAATTGCTTGGTCTAATACATACTGATGTATGTGGACCAATGTCAACTCTTGCACAAGGAGGTTATAGCTACTTCATTACCTTTATCGATGATCACTCACGATTCGGGTATGTGTTCTTAATGAAACACAAATCTGAAGCTTTTGAGAAAGTCAAAAGGTTTAGAAGTGAAGTAGAGAAACAGCTTGGCAAAAGTATTAAGATACTTCGATCCGATCGGGGTGGTGAATACTAAAGTCAAGAGTTTCAAGATTATCTTAGGGACAATGGGATATTGTCTCAATGGACTCCGCCATATACACCACAGCATAATGGTGTATCTGAGAGGCGTAACCGAACCTTGATGGACATGGTTAGATCTATGATGAATCATGCAACTCTTCCAAAATCCTTTTGGGGCTATGTGCTTAAGACAGCTGTTTACTTACTAAACAAAGTCCCGACCAAGGTAGTCTCTACTACTCCATATGAGACGTGGAATAGTAAGAAACCTCATTTATCTCACCTAAAGATATGGGGTTGTCCTGCTTATGTAAAGCGGATTGTATCAATCAAATTGAATGCTAAGTCTGATAAATGTCTATTTATTGGATACCCTAAGGAAACGAAAGGTTACCAATTCTATCATCCCTTTGAACAAAAGGTGTTTGTTTCAAGGCATGCTGTATTTCTAGAAAAGAATTTCTTTTACAAGAAAAGAGTGGGAGTAGCATTGAACTTGAAGAAGTTCAAGAAACTCCAATAGACATTACAGAGACACCTAGTCTAGACCCACAACCAATAACTCATAATGATGAGCTATCAGTTGAACCTAAAACAACACCATTTCTTCGTAGGTCTGATAGGACACGCAATATTCCAGAGAGATACGGATTTCTCATAAGTGAATCGAACGACGTGTTACTCATTAACGATGACGAACCTATCAGTTATGAAGATGTTCTAAAAAATTCAGAAAGGGATAAATGGCTTGAAGCCATGAAGTCGGAAATGGATTCCATGTACAAAAATCAAGTATGGGACTTGGTTAACCCACCTGAAGGGATTAAGCCCATAGGGTGCAAGTGGGTTTTCAAGAAGAAAACCGACATGGAAGGTAATGTTGTTACCTTTAAGGCTAGATTAGTGGCAAAAGGATATCGTCAGAAACAAGGAATTGATTATGACGAAACCTATTCGCCAGTAGCTATGCTTAAATCCATTCGGATGCTCCTGGCCATAGGAGCTCATTATGATTATGAGATATGGCAAATGGATGTGAAAACAACTTTCCTTAATGGAAACCTGTTTGAGGATGTATACATGATACAACCTGAAGGTTTCACATCGGTTAATAAAACCAAAGTATGCAAGCTTCGACGATCCATATATGGACTAAAGCAAGCATCCAGGAGCTGAAACATCCGTTTTGATGAGACAATCAAAGAGTTTAATTTCTCACAAAATCCTGACGAACCTTGTGTGTCAAGAAGGTTAGTGGGAGTGCAGTCGTATTCCTAGTGTTATATGCCGATGACATATTACTTATAGGAAACGATATATCAGTCTTACAGTCAGTTAAAATTTGGTTGTCCAAAACTTTCTCCATGAAAGACCTGGGAGAAGCAACCTATATCCTTGGGATTAGAATCTATAGAGATAGATCAAAACGATTGCTTGGTCTTTTGCAGTCTACATATATAGACCGAGTGTTAGAAAGGTTTAGCATGTCGGAATCCAAGAAACGTTACCTTCCCATCAGGCATGGGATCAACCTTTCGAAGTCTATGTGTCCGCGCACAGAAAATGAGAGGATTTGCATGAATAAGATTCCTTATGCATCCGCGATAGGATCTATCATGTATGCTATGTTATGTACTAGGACCGATGTATTGTATGCTCTGAGCGTCACAAGCAGATACTAGTCTGATCCAGGAATGGATCATTGGGTGGCTGTCAAGACAATCCTCAAGTACTTAAGAAGCACTAAGGATGTGTTCCTAATATATGGAGAAGGTGATATGGTAACACGTGGGTATACAGATGCCAGTTTCCAGACAGATAAGGATGTCTCTAAATCTCAGTCTGGATACGTATTTATTTTGAATGAAGGCGCAATAAGTTGGAAGAGTTCCAAGCAAGACACCGTAGTGGATTCTATCACGGAAGCGGAATATATTGCAGCTTCGGAAGCAGCAAAGGAAGCAGTCTGGATCAAGAAGTTTGTCTCAGAACTTGGTGTGGTTCCAACCATTAATGAAGCAATACCGGTTTACTGCGACAACAATGGAGCTATTGCACAAGCGAAGGAACCAAGGTCTCATCAGCGATCCAAACATGTTCTTCGCCGCTATCATCTGATCAGAGAGATTATAAGTAGGAATGATATACAAATTGAGAAAATTCCCACTGAAAGGAATTTCGCAGATCCTTTAACTAAGGCCTTGCCTCAAAGCAAGTTTGGGGTCATGTTAGAGCCTGTGGTATTGGGCACCATAGCGATTGGCATTAAGCCAAGTGGGAGTTTGTTAGTGATATGAGAGAAGTGTCCTAAGGCAATCGCCTTATGATTGTAATCATTTATTTTAATAAATGAATATTCACTATTTGAGTATACATGTTTGTGTATTTGATTGAGATCTTAAACTTGTTGGTGCAGAAAGCACCCAAGTCGAACCGGAGTTTTGATAATGGTAACAGGCCTCAAAAGTTAAGTTTTACTTGCTATCTAACATGTCACTCTAGTGTGCAGGGTAAAAAGCCCTAGCGAAGGACTGCTAGGCACTGGCGAAGGAATGCCAGGGTACTGAAGCCCTAGCGAAGGACTGCTAGGCACCGGGTGAAGGATAGCTCGGTATCCAAGACCTGGCAAAGGACCTCTAGGCAAAAGTCCAACCAGAGGAGCGGTTGGCATCAGGTACATTCTCCCAAGAGGAGTAGGTGAGGACGCGTTCCCCGTCGAGGGAACAGTAGGCGTCGGTTCGACCTAGGGCTCCATTTTGGAGGCCCAAAGTCAGAACCAAGACAGCTAAGGCTATATAAACTAACATCTTATTGTTTTATAGTGTTTTGGACTAACCCTGGATGCAGGACCGAAGGAACGAGTGTCTGCTGCTCAGAGAGCCTCAAAGGAATGAGGCAACAGCTGACCAGGGCGCCCGGAGTGTCCCGGGCGACCCCAAGGTGAAGACAAAACACACAAAACAAAGGCAGGCTTCGACAGCTCATCTCCCGGGCACCCCCGTGCTCCCGGGCGCCCCCGCTGCTCCCGGGTGCCCCCAGCGTCCCGGGTGCCCCCTGTGCATGCCATCGAACCAGAAGCTAGCGAAGCCAAGGGATAAGCTCTGACCCGGTCAACCCGGGCGCCCCAGCGTCCCAGGCGCCCGGTCAAGATCTAATCCCGAGTTTGAAAGGATCAGACGTTGACCGAGCTAAAGGTGGATCGGCCGACACGTGGGGGGGCACCCCCGACGTTCCGGGCGCCCCCAGGCACTATAAAAGGACCCTCGTGTTAGTGCAGGAAGCACTATATCGAACCTTATTTAGATATTGGCAAAGGATTCAAAGTTAAGTATCATTTGTGATCTAACGTTGTTCACTGAGTGTGCAGAAAAAGTCCAAGCGATGGGCTGCTAGGCACCTGGCGAAGGACTGCCAGGAAACAAAGTCCTAGCGAAGGACTGCTAGGCACCTGGCGAAGGACTGCCAGGAAACAAAGTCCTAGCGAAGGGCTGCTAGGCACTGGCGAAGGAATGCCAGGGTGAAAAAGCCCTAGCGAAGGACTGCTAGGTGCCAGGCGAAGGACAGCTTGGGACTGAAGCCCTAGCGAAGGAATGCTAGGCACCGGGCGAAGGACTGCTCGGTATCCAAGACCTGGCAAAGGACCGCCAGGCAAAAGTCCAACCAAAGGAGCGGTTGGCATCAGGTACATTCTCCCGAGAGGAGTAGGTGAGGACGCGTTCCCCGTCGAGGGAACAGTAGGCGTCGGTTCGACCTAGGGTTCCATTTTGGAGACCCAAAGTCAGAACCAAGACAGCTAAGGTTGTATAAAATATTAATATTTATACTTTTTGGACTAACCTTGGATGCAGGACCGAAGGACTGAGTGTCTGCAGCTCAGAGAGCCTCAAAGGAGTGAGGCAGAAGCTGAGCAGGGCGCCCCGGATGTTCCGGGCGCCCCCAAGGTGAACAGAAATCAGCAGGAGCAAAAACGCACTTCGACAGTTATCTGTCGGGGTGCCCCGGGTGTTCCGGGCGCCCCCACTGCTCCGGGAGCCCCGCATGCTGCGGGTGCCCCCAGCACCAACTGCCGAAGCAGCTCCCTTCGAAGCCAGCAGATGAAACTTTGACCCGGTCCATCCGGGCGCCCCGAGCGCTCCGGGCGCCCCGGTCAAAACTGATCCCGAAGGTAAAGAGATCAGAAGCTGACCGAGAAGTTGCCGGATCAACCGACACATGGGGGGCGCCCCCGACGTTCCGAGCGCCCCCAGGCCCTATATAAAGGGCCCTCGACCCCAGGCTTCAAGGCATCACTTGATTCAACGCTTCAACACTCTTCTGCTCTCGTGCCTTGCTCCGGAAACCTCCCAACTCGAGCCGACGACGTCCTGCTACTCCGGAAAAACTCAATCTACTCCGGACGTCGGTAAAGAAGAGTGATTTTTAATTTACTGCACTTATTCCTGTAATCAATCATTGTAAACTGCTTTTGCGCCTCATATAGAATTGCCCAAAGTAAACGATCAACGATCGTGGGCCTTGGAGTAGGAGTCGACCTAGGCTCCGAATCAAGTAAAAATCACTGTGTCTGCGTGTTTTATTTTTTATCTTCCGCTGTGCAAACTCTCTATCTTAAATCCGAACGTTTTCCGATATTCACCCCCTCTATCGGTTCTCTCGATCCAACACCTCGAACCAAGGCTTCAGAACAACGAATTCATTCAACGCTTCTACTCTCGTCTGCTCTCGCGCTCTGCTCCGGAAACCTCCCGACTCGAGACTCAAGCGCCGACGACGTCCCGCTGCTCCGAAAAAGACAACCTACATCGGACTTCGATAAAAGAAGAGTTTTCGTTTTAAAAGTTTACTTTGCTATAATTGTAATTCAATACTGTAAACTAATTTGCGAACTTATAGAATTGCCCGCAGAAAACGGTCAATGACCGTGGGCCTTGGAGTAGGAGTCGACCTAGGCTCCGAACCAAGTAAAAATATCTGTGTTTGCGTGTTTTTGTTTTTAATCTTCCGCTACGCATTCTCTTTTCAAATCCGAACGCTTTCCGATATTCACCCCCCTCTATCGGTTCTCTCGATCCAACAAGTGGTATCAGAGCGGGGAAGTTCAAATTTGGTGCAACCACCAGTTTGAATTTTTTTTCGAATTTATTCTTATTTTGTTTTCATTCGAATTTTTTTCTATTATATTCTTCGTTCGAATTTCCTCTCGTTAATCGAGGTTGGTTACACCCCTCGATATTTTATTTTCCTTATCCAGCACTACTAATCCAAGACCAAGTCTTGGGACAAAGTTCGTTTCTTAGTTTTTTTTAGATACAATCACTAATGGCCATGAAAGAAGGATTCAGCACCGCCAGACCTCCACTTTTCAGTGGAGAAACTTTTCCTACTGGAAAAGTCGAATGGAGGTCCACTTGAAAACTCAGGTGGACATGTGGATAATTATCCAGTCCGGACTGGAGATTCCGAAGAACGCTGAAGGAGTATTGCAAACCTACTCAGAATGGGACAACGCTCTGAAGCGCAAAATTGAAGCCGATGCAAAGGCGACTCAGACCCTTCAATGCGGCTTAACAAAGGAGGAGCTGAACCGGGTGGGCCCCTTCAACAGTGCCAAGGAGCTGTGGGTAAAACTGATCGAGTTGCATGAAGGAACATCAGACACTCGGATCAGTAAGAGAGATCTGCTCCTGAACAAGCTGTATACAATAAAAATGACCGACAACGAAATGGCCACTCAGCTTCACGCCCGAATCCAGGAACTTATGAACGGTCTACATACTATTGGTCACAAGGTCGAAAACTGTGACCTAATAAGGTATGCCTTAAATGCTTTCCCTAGAAACACCTTGTGGGCATCTATGGTAGATGCATACAAGGTCTCAAGGGATCTTTCAAAAATAAAATTAGATGAATTGTTTTCCGAATTAGAACTGCATGGATAAACTAACTACAATTTGGCCGAGAAAGGTATTGCCATTGTTGCAGGAAAAACTGGAAGGCCAACAAAGAAGAAGCCACAACCTGAACCCGAGTCTAACTCAGACTCAGACTCAGAAGACGAAGAAGGAGATCGACCTAAGCTGGTCCGAAGCTACTATAAAGAATTGAAGAACCAAACCAACAGACGGAAAACAAACCGAAGAAAAGACGAACCAACTGAACCCGCAAATGACAAAAACAAGCCCAACGTGACTTGCTACGAGTGCATGAAGAAGGGCCACTACAAGACAGAGTGTCCGAACCTGAAGGAGACCAAGATGACAAGAAGAAAGAAAGCACTCCAAGCAACCTGGGACGAATCTTCCTCAGAAGAAGAAGAAGAAGCACCCCAGTTAAACCTACTAGCCCTGACCGCCTCTGAAGAAGTCGGGACCGAGTCAGAGTCAGAACAGGACGACGGCAGACTAACCTTTTCAGAAGACGGCGAAATCAAGGTAAGTGGTTTCAATAGAAGTCAGTTAAATGAACTTATTTCGTATCTTTCTCGAGATTTGGCGAAAGCCAAACTCCGAGTCGAATCCCTCCGACAGGAAGTAAAACTCCTGAAAGAGGGAGCTGACTCTAAATCCTTAACCGAGAAAGTTCAAGAAGGAACTCCTACTCAAGTTGAAAAACTTGAGAAAGAGAACTCCTCCCTGAAAACTCAGGTTAAGGATCTTAGAGCTGCCTTAGAACGATTCACTTCTGGTTCCAAGGGTCTTGACATGATTCTTGGAAAACAGAAGTCCGTTCTAAATCGATCCGGACTTGGCTATAGAACCAAATCCTGACAAAGATCTTACTTTGCTGTACTGAATCAGTCCAGAAGTGAAGTTCAGGCATGAGTACCTAAACTGTACCTGAACAAACCAACTGGATCAAATCAGTATTGGATCCCCAAGGACAAGATTCACATCTTGCCTAATCATTTCCGTGGCATTAGTCCAGGGGGAGCCAAATTAAAAACTATATTTATTGTTAAATAGAATTTAATTCTAGCAATTTGCTTGATTGATTGTTTATTTAAATTTCTGCAATATACCATGCTTAGACTTAGGAATGGTTAGTATAAGGACTGAACAAACTTAACTGAAACTTGACAACATAGTATTGGGTGGAGGTGAGATGATAGTACGTTAGGGAAACCAATTCTAATAAGATCAAGTACACTTGGTCTCTTTAGACTGGTGAAACTAGCCGAAGCTACCGATCCAAAACCCAAACTAGTTAGACCAGAACTTTTCAAAGATTAATTTTGAAAATGAAATTTCATTAAACGGCTTTGTCAAGGAAAGAGTTGATGATCCAATAAGGCTACGGCCAAAGAAGGTCTAGTGCCTCGCCAAGACCTGGAAGCCAATTTCTGAATTTCAAATTCAAATTACTTTTTGTCAAATTCAAATCTATCACAAATTTTCAGTTAAGTATAGATTCAAACATTTCCTTTCAAAATAAATTTAACTAATTTCAAAAATTAATTTAAGGTTTTCTAAATAAAAATTAATTTTACAAAATAATTTTACTTATCAAAACCTGTCTCACAAAACCTATAAGGCTAACGTGGTTGAAAACCCTAGATTTGGGTGAGACAGACTAGGCAGTGAAACTCAATTGAAGCTATTCCTGACTCTAATTGGATCCAAATCAATAAAACTCTTTATGTGTAGGAACATAAAGATTTGGACCAATGGATGTTGGATAACGGTTGCTCCAGACACATGACTGGAGATAAATTGAAGTTCACCAAACTCAAGTTCAAGAACCTAGGCTCAGTGGCATTTGGCAACAATACTACACTCAAGGTAATTGGGTCAGGTAATATTGAACTAAAATCTGACTTTGTTATTAAGAAAGTTCTTTTGGTTGAAAACTTCAATTTTAACTTGCTTAGCATAAGTCAGTTATGTGATTCTGGTTATAGACTACCTTCAACAATTCTAACTGCCTGATTAGAAATGTACAAGACTCAGAAATCATGCTTAAGGGCACTAGAAAAAATAATGTATACACCATAAACCTTCCCCTAGTACCCAAATGTATGTTAACTCAGTTAGAACAATCAAATCTCTGGCATAGGAGACTAGGTCACACTAATCTGAGAACTATCTCAAAAGTCACCCAACTTGGCTTAATCAAAGGTATCCCCAAAATTAAAAACAATGAAAACCTAATATGTGAATCAAGTAATCAAGGTAAACAAACCAAATCTAATCACAAACTAATCCAATCTGACCTAACTCAAACCACACTTGGGCTCCTGCACCTTGACCTATTTGATTCACATGGAGCCAAGTCACTAAGCGGGAACCGATACTGCTTAGTAATAGTTGATGATTACTCTAGGTTCACCTGGGTTAGATTTCTAAAAACCAAAGATGAAACCCTAAACCTATTTAATGAATTCTGTAAATTAATTGAAAATCAAAACGATACTAAAATTAAAAGACTTAGGAGTGACCACGGGGGAGAATTTGAAAATCAACGGTTCGAGGAATTCTGTAAGGTAAATGGGTATTTACATGAATTTTCATGTCCTAGAACCCCCCAACAAAATGGGATAGTCGAAAGAAGGAATAGAAGATTACAGGAAGCCGCTAGGGCTATGCTCAACGAATTTAACTTTGTAAACCAATATTGGGCAGAAGCGATTAGTACGGCTTGTTACATCCAAAATAGGGTTCTAATTAACAAGCGACACAACAAAACACCCTATGAACTGTACTACCATAGACTCCCAAATCTACACTATCTAAGGGACTTTGGATGCAAAGTCCATATCCTAAACACCAAAGACTATTTAGGAAAATTTCAGTCCAAGTCAACCCCAGGTATCTTCCTAGGATACTCAACCACAAGTAGAGCCTATAGAGTTTACAACAAACAAACTAAGAAAATTGAAGAAACAACAAACTTAATATTTGATGAAGAAATCAACTCAAAATCTGATAATCCAGACCTAACCTCATCAAATTCTGATCAAGAAAATAATGAACAATCTATTGAACATTTAATTGAACCCTTAAACGAACTAACTATTGAACCAATTAATGAGTCAACTGAACCAATTATCGAACCAACAAATGAACCAGCCCAAGGAGTCGAATCAAATAGTGAACCAAACTGACCAGCCGGACCTGAGGCTGAACCATGTTCTAGAAGAACCAAGAAACCCAGACTTAGTCACTCAACCGATCAAATTATGGGTGATCCAACTCTAGGAGTCAGGACTAGATCCTCCTATAGAAACCTTAGTCAAATAGCTATGATATCAAAAATTGAACCCAAAACTATAGAGGAAGCCCTACTTGATCCTGATTGGATCATAGCTATGCAAGAAGAATTAGCTCAATTTGAGAGAAACCAAGTCTGGGAATTAGTACCTAAACCTGAGGGCAAATCCGTCATTGACACCAAGTGGGTCTTTAGGAATAAGCTAAATGATCAAGGAGAAATAGTTAGAAATAATGCCCGCTTAGTAGCGAAGGGATTCAGCCAAGTAGAGAGATTAGATTACGATGAAACATATGCCCCAGTAGCTAGACTTGAGTCCATTAGAATGTTGTTAGCCTTTGCATCCCATAAAGGATTTAAGCTATATCAAATGGATGTAAAGTCAGCTTTCCTAAATGAATTCATTAAAGAAGAAGTTTATGTAGGACAACCCTCTGGGTTTGAGGACTTAGACAAACCTGACCACGTTTACAAACTAACTAAAGCACTATATGGACTAAAACAAGCACCTAGGGCCTGGTATGAACGTTTATCAACTTACTTAATCTCTAAAGAATTTAAACAAGGACAAATTGACTCAACCCTATTTATTAAAATCCTAGGAAAAGATATATTTATTGCCCAAATTTACGTAGATGACATAATCTTTGGGTCCACCAACTCGAACTTTCTAAAAGAATTTGTTAAAATAATGGAAAATGAATTTGAAATGAGCCTAGTTGGTGAACATAACTTTTTCCTAGCCTTACAAATTAAACAAACTAGGGATGGAAACTATATTCATCAATTCAAATATGCTAAAGAGTTAATAAAGAAATTCAAAATGGATAACTCTAAAAGCATAAGTACCCCCATGACCACTAATGTAAAAATAGATAGTGACCCTGATGGTAAACCAGTGGACCTTAAACTCTATAGAAGTATGATAGGTAGTGTACTGTACCTTACAGCCAGCAGACCTGACATTCTTTTTGCTGTAGGGATGTGTGCTAGATACCAAACCTGTGCTAAGGAAACGCACTTAGCAGCCCTAAAAAGAATACTAAGATATGTAAAGGGCACCCTAAATGTAGAGATTTGGTATCCTAGAACCTCAACCTTCAATTTGTCAGGATACTCGGATTCTGACTATGCTGGTTGTAAATTAAATAGAAAGAGCACAAGTGGAAGCTGCCAACTGTTAGGAAATAGTCTAGTAAGTTGGTGCAGCAGAAAACAACATTGTGTAGCTCTGTCCACAACCGAAGCTGAGTATGTAGCCTTAGGTGAGTGTGTAGCACAACTTTTATGGATGATGCACACTCTTAAGGACTTCCAGCTTAACTACACCCAAACTCAAGTATTTATTGACAATATAAGTTCAATTAATCTAACTAAAAATCCAATCCAACATTCCAGAACCAAACACATAGAAGTCAAACATCACTTTGTAAGAGACCATGTAGCCAGGGGTGAAATAGTACTTAAGCATATAGACTCTAAATCCAACCTAGCTGACATACTCACAAAACCCTTACTTGAGTCTGAGGTCAGCTCACTAAGAAGGCAGTTAGGATTGTGCTCTGTAGAATAGGTTAACACTACTTTTTAATTTCTTACTGCTTTACTTGATTTAAAAATTAGTTTCTAAAAGAACTTGAAAAACTGTTTTATTTAATTTCAAAATCAGTTTTTAAAATTTTTTTTCTTAGTTTTATTTCAAAACTACCCCCTCTCAAAACTAGGGCTTTTTTCGCAAATGGACTTAGCCTAGGACCTAACCCTAGAACTGCATGCACCTATAGAGTTAGAAGCCAGCATCTCACAAGCACCTTAGGGTACTTTTTGATTGATAACCTAGAAAGGGTTGAGATGCTTACGTCATTGCCTTAATTCAAGATGCTTTAAGTCAGTGCATCTGCAATAATTGGGCCACTAAATACAACTTACACAGCAATCAAGTTAAGTGTCAAGTTTAGAAAATCTAACTTGAACAAAAACACTTAACTTGACTAACCCTAGCAAAAACTACTGTTTATAACAGTTAGTAAGTAGCTAATTGGGTAAGATAGGTCCCTACAAGAGAAAATTAACTGATTTGGTTTAAGTCTTATCATGAATTGGTTTAGTACAGCAAAATCATGCAAATATTTTCCATTATGAAAGTTATTTCCGTTATGCAATTTAATTTCTGCTCTATTTATCTTTTTGATATATGGCAAAGGGGGAGAGATAAGAAAGGAGAGAATTTAAAATTTTTTGTTTAAAAGTTTTTTGTAGAATATTTTTCTCTCGAAATTTCAAAATCTATCCTTTATTCAAAAAGTACTTAACTAAGCTTTTCAAAACTTTCCTAGTACTTAAGCTTGTCAAAAATTTTCTCACTTAAGCTTTTCAAAGTACTTAAGCTTTTCAAAACTATAATTTGATAATTGTTATATGATTTAAGAGATATAAAGATTAGCCCTATTTATATACAAAAACTAGGAACTTTTCAAAAGGAATAAATCAAATCCTATCTAAGAATAAATCAATACTTATCCCTAATATTTAGGATATTCTAACATCCCTAATATTTAGGATATTCTAACACTCCCCCTCAAGCTAGAGCATATAAATTATATGCACCCAACTTGTTATATATGTAGTCAATTCGAGGACCTCTCAGTGACTTAGTAAATATATCTGCTAGCTGATCATGTGAGTCAACAAAACTAGTAGATATTTCTCCAGATATGACTTTCTCTCTGACGAAGTGACAGTCGACTTCAATATGCTTTGTCCTCTTATGAAAAACTGGATTTGAAGCGATATGTATGGCGGCCTGGTTATCACATATAAGTGACATTTGTGTGACATCTCCAAACTTTAACTCCAGGAGCAACTGTTTAAGCCATATAACTCTTGACTGGCTATAGCCATAGCTCGATATTTTGCCTCTGCACTGGATCTTGCCACAACATTCTGCTTTTTGCTTTTCCAAGAAATAAGGTTACCTCCGATAAATATACAAAAACCAGAAGTAGATCTCTTATCACTGGGAGATCCTGCCCAATCTGCATCAGAATATCCTATGATTCGAGTATGTCCTTTGTCTTCGTACAAAAGACCTTTTCCTGGAGCGCCTCTGATATATCGAACAATGCGAATTACAGCATCCCAATGTTCTTTACATGGAGAGTTGAGAAACTGACTTACTACACTTACTGCGAATGAGATATCTGGACGAGTAACAGTAAGATAACTTAGTCTCCCTACTAATCGCCTGTATCGTTCAGGATCTGGTAGAGGCTCCCCCTGATTTGGCAAGAGCTTGATATTAGGATCCATAGGGTTGTCAACTGTATTTGAGTTTAACATTTTTGTTTCTTCTAGAATATCCATTGCATACTTTCTTTGGGATATAATGATCCCATTTCTGGACTGTGCTACTTCTATCCCCAAGAAATATCTGAGTCTACCGAGATCCTTTGTCTGAAAATGTTTGAAAAGATGTTTCACCTGTGAGATCCCAAGATGATCACTACCCGTGATGACAATATCATCAACATAAACCACTAGGTAGATGCAACCAGTAGATGAGTGGCGATAAAAGACAGAATGGTCAGCATTGCTTCGAGTCATGCCAAACTGTTGAATTACAATACTGAATCTACCGAACCATGCTCTGGGTGACTGTTTGAGACCATATAAAGATTTTCGCAAGCGGCACACAAGACCAGAAGACTCCCCCTGAGCAACAAAACACGGAGGTTGCTCCATGTAGACTTCTTTGAGCAGGTCACCATGTAAGAATGCATTCTTGATGTCCAACTGATATAGAGGCCAGTGTTGAATCGCAGCAATGGACATGAGTATGCGTATAGAAGACATCTTGGCAACAGGAGAAAACGTGTCCTCATAATCCAATCCGAAGACCTGAGTATAGCCTTTAGCAACGAGATGAGCTTTAAGTCGATCAACCGTTCCGTCTGGACCAATCTTCACCGTATATATCCATCGACAACCAACAACTGACTTTCCTGGTGGTAGAGGAACGAGGTCCCAAGTCCCACAGCTCCGTAAAGCACTCATTTCATCCAGCATAGCCTGTTTCCATTCCGGGTGGGCAAATGCATCTCCTGCATTCTTCGGAACATAAACAGATGACAAAGAGGAAAGACAAGAATAATAGGAAGGAGAAAGACGATGGTAACTCATAGATACATAATGTGGAGAAGGATTACGAATGGAACGTATACCTTTCCGAAGTGCAATGGGAATATCAGATTCAGACGACTTGACCGGAGGAAGGGGTGTAGGATCTGGCTCCAGAGATGATCCCATGGCTGGCGGCAAAGCTGGCTTAGGACGACGTTGATAAACCTGCAACGGAGGAGAAATTGGAGCTGGAGGTGATAGAGAGTCCTCCGGAGGATAAAAGACTGATACAGGCACAGAAGAAGGAAACTCAGAAGACGATTCTGAAGGCCCAAAGAAAGGAACGGAATCAAAGAACGTGACATCAGCAGAGATGAAATACCGACGGAGAGTAGGGGAATAACACTTGTACCCTTTCTGAGACCGTGGGTACCCAAGGAAAACACATTTATGCGACCGAGGAGAGAGTTTATCAATTCCAGGATCAAGAGCATGAGCAAAACATGTAGAACCAAAGACCCTAGGTTGTAAAGGATGAAGGGACTGATTTGGATACAATATATGATAAGGTACTTGACCTATAATGCCCCAAAATTTCCCATATAAAATATTACGAAATATTATGAATTCATGAAATATTATTAAGGAATATTATGAAATATTATGAATTCATGAATATGAAATATTATGGAATTCATGAAATATTATCATGAAATATTATGAAACATTATGAATTCATGAATATGAAATATTATGGAATTCATGAAATATTATCATGAAATATTATGAAATATTATGAATTCATGGAATATTATTATTATTATGAAATTTCATGATGGGCTTGACTTAATGGGCTTTGATATGGATTAGTGCAAAATGTGATAAAAAGAAAAGGTAGAAAGGAGGAAGCAAGGATTGAACCTTGAACCTCCTAGTTGCACTAATCATGTCATAACCAACACACCAAGCCATATTTCATGTAGAGGGAATAAGAAACATGCTTGTTAAAAGCTAGGGAAGTGAAGAGACATGTCTCTTCATGAGAAAAGTATAAATAAGGGAAAGAGAAGTTGGAATAACTTCCTCTTCTTCTTCCTCACTCTCATCACTGAAAACCTCAAGCCCCTTCTCCCTTTTTATTTTCGAAAAAAAACACAACCCTAGGGTTCTAACCCTAGGGAATTGGAAGGAGGAAGAACTCTACAAGGATCTTGCCCTCTACTAGGGCCAAGGGTTCTATAGAAGTGCTAGGAAGGAGGACACTCACCTTCCTTCAACCAAGGGCACCTTAAGATTTTAGAGAAGGAGAAATTCAAGCGAAAGGATGTAAGTATCCCCTCGCCTGCAGTGTAATAGTTGTGGTGTGATTATTCTCCTTGATTGTTTCAAAAATGGGGACTTTTTCCCCTTTGCAAGTTTCGGCCACCCCCTTAGGGGAAGGCCTTGGTTCTTTTCTTGATACATGAGAAGACCTTTGAGACTTAGAGTATATATGTATATTGATTTTCTTCATGATAGTATGAACAAAAAGGAAGAAAAACTAGGGTTACACCCCTTGTAAGTTTCGGCCACCCCCTTAGGGGAAGGCCTTGGTTCCTTTTGTTACATGAGTAGACCCTTGGAACTTAGGGTATATGTATATGTGGTTTATTCAAAATGTTGTGAACAAAACCTAGGGTTATACCCTTGTGTAGGTTTCGGCCAACACCCAAGAGGAGACCTTGGTTACCCCTTGATGCATGTGAAGACCCCATGGAACTTAGGGTATACCTATATGTTGTGTCCCTTCATTTTGTGATAACAAAAACTAGGGTTTAGAGCTTGGATGGGTTTCGGCCAAGGCCTATAAAAAGGGTTAGTGAGGGTTGAATTATCCTAAAATATATCCATGTTTAATGTATTGTAAGATAGTGTATACAAATGTCTGTGTGAATATTTAGTTCAAACCCTAATTTTCCCCTATCCTTGAGTTTCGGCCAACCCTAGAAGGACTAGGGTCTAGGGTTGCATAATTATCTCATGATGTGCTTTATGTTTAATAAGTTGCATGAATAGTATGTGAAGGTTAAACTACCCTACGGGACATGATTATGTTTAGTAAGATAATATGTATATGCATGTATGAAATATGATGTATGTATGAACATGTATGAAATATAATGTATGTATGAACATGTATGAAATATGATGTATGTATGAACATGTATGAAATATGATGTATGTATGAACATGTGTGGAATATGATGTATGTATGAACATGCATGAAATATGATGTATGTATGAGCATGTCTTATAGCCCATGGGGCACACTTATGAAATTGCATGTGATATGTTAAAGTGCTTAAACGGATACTCTACTAAGTATGGGATCAAGAGCACCCCTTATGTTGTGTGGTGTGTCCCTTCGGGATCATGAGCACCCTTGAAGAGTGGTGTGTCCTGTAAGAGTGATTTGGAGTACTCCTTAGCATATATGTAAAAGCATGGTAAGTATTTTACTTTTGAAGTTGTGTACCCGACTCGTAAGGGGGTCGTTAAACAAATCCGGGGTGCATGTTAACGTAAGGTCATGGCTTCGGTAGGACGGAAGGGTCCTGCTCTAATTGATTGGTGGCTCGCTACCCCAATTCATTAGGGAACGCGCAATAGTTCTGCGCGATATGTGGTACACAACAGGGCCCAATATGATATGGATGTATTTTTAAGTAATACCATTATGGAATTGTTTTGAAAACATTCATTGAAAGCATTTATTATATGTGAAGAGTATGCTTAAGGTACTTGATAATGCATGCTTAGAAACTTGGATGTTTAGTATGCTTTGATGAACTCATGCTTATGATTTATTATGTGTACATGTTATGTTCTTTCGTATGGATTTTGCAAGTAGGACAGGATCCTTACTAAGCATTTGTGCTTACTAGTTTATGTGTTGTCTTATGCTGCAGATAAGGGTAAGGAACACTTAAACTAAAGGGAAGAGGCAGGAGGCTGAAGATGTGTGGGGTGGTGGCTCGGGAAGAAAGACTTCTATATCTACATATTTATGCTTATGTTATGCTCCTTGACAATGAATGATAGTGATTAGGATCTATATTGCATGACGATTATAATACTTGGAGTTTTCATATACTTGATTTTATTGGATTATATTATGGTTTGAAATAAAATGTGAACCTCTCATGTTATGGAATAACTTTTGATTAAAATATTTCAAATGATGTTCTAGCAATTCAAGCATGACATTTGTTTGACATGTATAGGCAAGCATGCTTAGCACTTAGTCCTTGCATTGTTTGTTTTAAATTTTATGCTAGAAGATAGAGGAAAAAAANCAACCTAGATGGTTTTGGACAAACCATTGGCATGTTTGTAGTGTAATTTGGTATTGATTTATCTTGACCATAGAATTACACTAGTACACTTTGTGTGTATTGAGCAAGACCAATATTGAGGTGATTCAATTTATACTGACTATATAATTGAATCAGACCTCAGATATTATGGTGTAAATGCTCTTAATCCCGATATAATAACGGACACATGTACTTAATATCTATTTCTTTGATTTACTAATGGGCGAGATTTATTTGTTAAATCAATAGGCCCGATAAATTGGGAAATAATATTATTTTCATGGTATGCCATTGATTATAGAAGGAAACAGTGTCCTGATATGTTAGGTTGATGATGTCCCCTTGAGAAGCTCATAAAGTTCATCATGAAAATCCTGCTGGTGGACTTGGTCCGACATGATGATAAGGTTGAGTGGTACTACTCATAGAGTTAGATATTAATTAATTAAATTGTCAGTAATTTAATTAATTAATGAGCATTTGAGATTTTAAACATGAGGAGAATTTGTACACATAATAGGTGGAGCCCATATTTAATTATGGGGGTTGGTGAGGTAGTGCAATGATAATCCTTTAGTGGATTAGATTGTCATTAATGGATCGGACTTTGATCCATTAGGAGGCCAAGACCCAACCCCTCCTCATGGTCCCTATTGTAGCCTATATATACCTCATGTGTCATGAGACCAAGACATACCATCCAATACAACCCTAAGCCTCTCTCTCTTTTTCTCCTCTCTTAATCTCTCTCCCAGGGTTTGTGGGCGCCGGCGGCAAACAAGGAGAGGGTGTGTATGTTAGTAATATGAGAGAAGTGTCCTAAGGCAATCGTCTTATGATTGTAATCATTTACTTTAATAAATGAATATTCACTATTTGAGTATACATGTTCGTGTATTTGATTGAGATCTTAAACTCATTTACTGAATGTCCGCAATACAATTCACAGCATGAGAGAATTTGTGATGAATTCACAACTAGTGATTATCTCTACATGTGCAATTGTGAAGTATTGAAATTGTCCCTAGTCGATGAATTGATAAATACAGACACTATCAATTCTATTTAGACTAGCATGTGTTATTCTCTAATCAGTTGATTCTCACTGGCTGGTGATATTGGGATGTCCGGAGATAAACATGAATGCTAGTTAAGGGAACTAGTTCATTGGAGTGACTAGCTGTAAGACTTCATATGGTAATCTACATATAAATATGTCAATGAAGTTCTTACTGCAGCTTAAGTGCGGTGTTCCTTTGACTTGCGGTGTTCAAGTCATCTTGGTCATGAAGACTTATACTTTGACATCTTAAGCAAGCATCTCCAAGGAGGTGTGGACCCAGGATGGTTGGGTATAAGCCGAAGTGCCCGAAGATGTTTGAACAGCCTACAAAGGATTCACCACTCCTTGAGAGGGGATCTATACCCAAGGCCTATCGTCGGATTGTTACTCAAAGCCTCTGGCCAGAGCATGACATGTTCAGAGTATGAATCTCTTAAATACATGAGAGTAATTAGAATCCGTAGGACGAGAGAACGTTACTTGGGCTAGGTGTGACGTAGTCAGCCTAGTGGGGACTGACACACATAGACCATGTCCTGAACCAAGTGGGTATAAGATGGTGAAGGGAATGAGGCACGATTCATTAAAGCTGCTGAAGGGTTTCAGAATATTTCTGAGGTCAACCGTTGATCTTTCAATTAATTGGGGATCATGATGTACTACTAGGTGCCACTCATGATCGTTCTATAATTGGTTAATTATAGACGACCAACATAAATCGAAAGCCTATTTAGTCACACGCACTACGAGTGATCCGAGGGATTTAAAACGAGTTGAAAATTGAATTTTTCGATCAAGAGAGATAAGTCGAATCTGAATTTTTCAGAGACGCATCGGAAGTATAAAATGGCTAAGTCTTTTGAAGACTTATTGAACGAATTAAATGAGTTTAATTCGTGAGATCGTGGCTTGGGTTTGGCCGGCCAAAGAGGGCCCCACCCTCTTTGTTTGGGCGGCCACAATAAGAGGGAAGAACCAAATTGTTTGGTTCAAATTATAAAATAAACCGCGCGTGGTTTGTTTTATGAAATTATGGATAAAGAAATTTGTATAAAGAAATTTGTATAAAGAAATTTATATAAAGAAATTTATATAAAGAGATTTATTTTCATGGAAATTAAAATAAACCTTAGATTGGTTTATTTTATTTTATAAAATCAATAATGGATTGATTTACCATGATAAAGAAATTTATATAAAGAAATTTCTTTCCATAATAAAAGGGGAGACATGGTTGTTTTTATTATAAATAAAGTTATAATAAAAACTTGGCATAACGGAATAATTCATAGAAAAATTTATAAGATAAATTTCTTATGAAAATTTATTCCATTAAAAGGAGACTTGGCGATTAAGAGGCTACTATATAAAGGTACCAAGGCAAGGCTTGGAAATCAATCCAAGAGATCAAGGCTTCTTGCCTAGCCTCTCTCCCTCTCCTTCTCTCCCTCTCCCTCTTCTAGTGCCGCCGGCCCTAGAGCCCTCCCCCTTTGCCGTGAGCTTCCACCACCAAGAAGAAGCCGAAGAAGAAGAAGAAGCGGGCGCGACTCCTTCCCTCCTCCCGGAATCTTGATTCCGTTCTTCGTTTGGTGGTTAGTTTTTCATCTCTCTCTTGGTATTCTTGTCGTGCCTTTGGAGAATCTAGTAGTTCTTGTCGGCACGAAACTCGTGGCTTTGCGAAGTCATCCCGAAGAAAACTCGGCGTGGATGCGAATAGAGGCGGAGCTTCCAAGGGACGCTACGGTTGGATCTTATCCCTTTCTACGAGTTACGCGAGGTATTAAGTAAATTAGTTTACTTTCTGCAAAATTTTAAATGTATGATCATGTCTCCACAACATAAGGTTGCATGCTAGATACGTGGTAAAAATAATTTGAGAAATTATTTATGCTAAACCTTCCGCTGCACGTAATTAAATTTTAAAATTACGAACCCGTATCCATGTCAACATGCACCCGGTCCCAACAGTGTAAGTACCCCTGGTTGATTTTGATATGATCAACTAGATTAAGTTAGGTCCTATGTTTTCTAATCCCTCTGCTAAGTGTGCAGGAGCTTAGGTACAGAGGAAGCCGAGCGTAAAACATAGCGGACGAGAAGGATTGTGCGGGGAAGTGAGCCGACGGGCTCGGTACAATTCGAGGGACGCAGAAGCTAGAAAGAGTACGCCGGTGGAGCGAGAAGGAAGTGCGCAATGTCTGAGGGATGAGAAGCTGGGAGGAAGGACTGTAACGCCCCAAAATTTCCCATATGAAATATTATGAATTCATGAAATATTATTATGGAATATTATGAAATATTATGAATTCATGAATATGAAATATTATGGAATTCATGAAATATTATCATGAAATATTATGAAACATTATGAATTCATGAATATGAAATATTATGGAATTCATGAAATATTATCATGAAATATTATGAATTCATGGAATATTATTATTATTATGAAATTTCATGATGGGCTTGGCTTAATGGGCTTTGATATGGATTAGTGCAAAATGTGATAAAAAGAAAAGGTAGAAAGGAGGAAGCAAGGATTGAACCTTGAACCTCCTAGTTGCACTAATCATGTCATAACCAACACACCAAGCCATATTTCATGTAGAGGGAATAAGAAACATGCTTGTTAAAAGCTAGAGAAGTGAAGAGACATGTCTCTTCATGAGAAAAGTATAAATAAGGGAAAGAGAAGTTGGAATAACTTCCTCTTCTTCTTCCTCACTCTCATCACCGAAAACCTCAAGCCCCTTCTCCCTTTTCATTTTCGAAAAAAAAACACAACCCTAGGGTTCTAACCCTAGGGAATTGGAAGGAGGAAGAACTCTACAAGGATCTTGCCCTCTACTAGGGCCAAGGGTTCTATAGAAGTGATAGGAAGGAGAACACTCACCTTCCTTCAACCAAGGGCACCTTAAGATTTTAGAGAAGGAGAAATTCAAGCGAAAGGATGTAAGTATCCCCTCGCCTGCAGTGTAATAGTTGTGGTGTGATTATTCTCCTTGATTGTTTCAAAAATGGGGACTTTTTCCCCTTTGCAAGTTTCGGCCACCCCCTTAGGGGAAGGCCTTGGTTCTTTCCTTGATACATGAGAAGACCTTTGAGACTTAGAGTATATATGTATATTGATTTTCTTCATGATGGTATGAACAAAAAGGAAGAAAAACTAGGGTTACACCCCTTGTAAGTTTCGGCCACCCCCTTAGGGGAAGGCCTTGGTTCCTTTTGTTACATGAGTAGACCCTTGGAACATAGGGTATATGTATATGTGGTTTATTCAAAATGTTGTGAACAAAACCTAGGGTTATACCCTTGTGTAGGTTTCGGCCAACACCCAAGAGGAGACCTTGGTTACCCCTTGATGCATGTGAAGACCCCTTGGAACTTAGGGTATACCTATATGTTGTGTCCCTTCATTTTGTGATAACAAAAACTAGGGTTTAGAGCTTGGATGGGTTTCGGCCAAGGCCTAGAAAAAGGGTTAGTGAGGGTTGAATTATCCTAAAATATATCCATGTTTAATGTATTGTAAGATAGTGTATACAAGGTGTTTGTATGAATGTCTGTGTGAATATTTAGTTCAAACCCTAATTTTCCCCTACCCTTGAGTTTCGGCCAACCCTAGAAGGACTAGGGTCTAGGGTTGCATAATTATCTCATGATGTGCTTTATGTTTAATAAGTTGCATGAATAGTATGTGAAGGTTAAACTACCCTATGGGACATGATTATGTTTAGTAAGATAATATGTATATGCATGTATGAAATATGATGTATGTATGAACATGTATGAAATATGATGTATGTATGAACATGTATGAAATATGATGTATGTATGAACATGTATGAAATATGATGTATGTATGAACATGTGTGGAATATGATGTATGTATGAACATGTATGAAATATGATGTATGTATGAGCATGCCTTATAGCCCATGGGGCACACTTATGAAATTGCATGTGATATGTTAAAATGCTTAAACGGATACTCTACTAAGTATGGGATCAAGAGCACCCCTTATGTTGTGTGGTGTGTCCCTCCGGGATCATGAGCACCCTTGAAGAGTGGTGTGTCCTGTAAGAGTGATTTGGAGTACTCCTTAGCATATATGTAAAAGCATGATAAGTATTTTACTTTTGAAGTTGTGTACCCAACTCGTAAGGGGGTCGTTAAACAAATCCGGGGTGCATGTTAACGTAAGGTCATGGCTCCGGTAGGACGGAAGGGTCCTGCTCTAATTAATTGGTGGCTCGCTACCCCAATTCATTAGGGAACGCACAATAGTTCCGCGCGATATGTGGTACACAACAGGGCCCAATATGATATGGATGTATTTTTAAGTAATACCATTATGGAATTGTTTTGAAAACATTCATTGAAAGCATTTATTATATGTGAAGAGTATGCTTAAGGTACTTGATACTGCATGCTTAGAAACTTGGATGTTTAGTATGCTTTGGTGAACTCATGCTTATGATTTATTATGTGTACATGTTATGTTCTTTCGTATGGGTTTCGCGAGTAGGATAGGATCCTTACTAAGCATTTGTGCTTACTAGTTTATGTGTTGTCTTATGCTGTAGATAAGGGTAAGGAACACTTAAACTAAAGGAAGAGGCAGGAGGCTGAAGATGTGTGGGGTGGTGGCTCGAGAAGAAAGACTTCTATATCTACATATTTATGCTTATGTTATGCTCCTTGACAATGAATGATAGTGATTAGGATCTATATTGCATGACGATTATAATACTTGGAGTTTTCATATACTTGATTTTATTGGATTATATTATGGTTTGAAATAAAAGGTGAACCTCTCATGTTATGGAATAACTTTTGATTAAAATATTTCAAATGATGTTCTAGCAATTCAAGCATGACATTTGTTTGACATGTATAGGCAAGCATGCTTAGCACTTAGTCCTTGCATTGTTTGTTTTAAATTTTATGCTAGAAGATAGAGGAAAAAAAATATATATGATTAATTGTTACGTAACCCCGCCCCGAGGGTAGATATAAGGGCGAGCGTTACAAGGACGCTCGAGGGGTGAAAGGTCGGAGTCGGGTTTGGGTGAACCTAACACCGGTTGGCCGGAAATCACCCAGAAGACGATGAACCAAATGGCTGGTCAGTTTGACCAAGTAAAACCAAGCGTCCGATAAAAGAGGAATTTATTTGATGCTAAGAGGACTCAAACCCAAAACCTCAAATAAGACATGTCTCAATGTTTACAAATTGGGATAGCGGACAATGTCAATGAGTTGCTGCGAGCAGAAGATAAAGTCAATGAGCTGCTGCGAGTAACAGACAAAGTTTTAATTACACTTTATCTCTTAAAGGATAACCTTATCCTTTAATCAAATCCAATAGATGCAGTTTAATCCCATCCAAGATTAACGACCCAGATTGCATCCATGGATCAATGTGTTGGGTATGGCTTGGTGGGCTTCCTAAGTGAATACTCGGTCGTTCCGAGAGTCCTCTCCATGTCTACGGATTAAAAATTAATCCGAATGGAGACCAGTCTCCCTACAACCATCTCGTGCCATATCGAACGATCCAAATCACAACTCGGCCAATTACAAAAATTGGCCTTGTGATTTTCTCGACCGTTCGACCGCGAAAAAGGCAACGAGTTGATCACCGACTTTTGTGTTTATGGTCGGGGTCCAGTTAATGAATTATTCACCATGACACAATATCAAAATAATAAATTAACTTACATGAAATGGCGAGACGAATGAATAAGGCACTACAACATAAGGATAGTCAAAGGAGCATGGAAAGAGTTATACCTTTCCGATCACCTCGCGGTCTTCTACCTTATGTCCCTCCCTTCGTGGACATCGTGTGGGCGATGATCTACCCCGAACTGAGATCACCAAGACCACCAACCGAGCTCTTTTTCTCACCTTGGCCGAAATAGGAAACCCTAGTTCCTAGGGTTTCCCTTGCGCCGATGCCTTCTACCTCATCCTTTGCGCCGCTGACCGCCGGAGCTACACCAGGGCCTCTGGACCGACTACAGTCCTTGAGAGGAAGGAGAAGAAGAAGAAGAAGGAGGCTTCTTCCTTACCCAAACAGCCCGCTAATCAACCCCTCCCTCAACCTTGCGGGACCGCCGCAAGCTCTGGTTGTGCCGCCTCCCACCGGCTATCGGTGCCTTCTTCCCCTTCGGTGAGCACCACACAAGGTAGAGGACTCCTCTGCCTTGTCTCTGTAAGACCCAGCCGAAGTATGGAGGAAGGAGAAAGAAGAACCGAGGAGAAGATCTCCTCTTCTTCTTGGAACCGGTCGAACCCTAGGAGAGATAGAAGAGAGAGAGGAGAGGAGGGAGGCCTAGGGTGATAACTCTTTGATCAAGCCTTGGTTTTATGATCTCTATGGGAATATATAGGGCTAAGGTAGGGACCAAGAGGAGGAGTTGGATCTTGGCCCACCAATGCATCTAAACCCGATCCATTAATTAAGATCCATTCCACTAAAGGATCTTAATTGAACTTCCTCACAAACTCCCATATTTTTATATGTGCTCCACATATTATGGGTCGTCCATCCCCCTGTGTTTAAGATCTCGAATGCCCATTAATTAATTTAAATGACTGACAATTTAAATTAATTAACCTCTGAGTCCTTGACTAGTACCACTCGACCTTATCATCATGCCGGATCAAATCCACCTGCAGGGTTTAGCATGATGAACCTTTCGAGCTCATCAAGGGGGCATCATTAACCCGACTCACCAGGACACGAATTCCGTCAATAATCAACAAAAACTCATATTATTAATATTATCTCCCAACTTACCGGGCCTATCGATCTAACAGAATAGATCTCGCCCATTGGTAAATCAAAGAAATAATAGTTAATAATATATGCCCGTTATTATATCAGGATTAAGGGATCGTACTTCATAATATAGTCTGAGGTCCTATCCAATTATCGAGTCAGTATAAATTGGATAACCTCTGGTTTTGGTCCTGCTCAATGTACTCAAAGCACACTAGTGTAATTATATGGTCAAGACCAATCACACCTAATTATACTACAACCATCCCGATAGGTTGTCCAATTCCATCTCGGTTATGAACCTCTATTTATATTAAGCAAGGAACTGATAACATGATCTTCCGTGTGACACCACACACCATGTTATCTACAATGCAATGTAATTGGAGTTCATGCATGTACTAATGTAAACAGGTACCTAGTGTAGTTGTGATTCTCTTTACAAAACAAAGATGGTCATATAAAGAAATTCATGTCTTTCAGTATACACATCTTACACAATGTCCAAGAGAAAATTCATCAAAAATCAACAATTCTGATTTATTCTCTTAGGCTATATATAGACTTAGAGTTTTAGCTTTAGAAATTAATTATTCAATTCATTCTTGTAAAATCTCTAAAAGTCTAGCATGCTATTGTTGTAAGGCTTCTTCGTCACAAGGAGATTTTTATTAAGCATCCACTGCCTTGGAAGCAAGGTTCTTAGTTGCGACCAAGTTTTTTTTAAAGACGAGTGCCTTCAATTTTATTTTTTTTTCATCTATTCACCCCCTCTAACTGGTCCAACCCGATCCAACAAGTGGTATCAGAGCAAGGTTGCCGCAGAAGGACTAACCGCGATGTAACGCCTGCCTTTTTTCCCCACCTTGTGGTGTGGCGAGAAAGGCGTCGTTACGCTCAACATACATGAACTTATAGAACATCTTAATGCAGCGGAATCATTTTTTTTCTAAACATGCTTACATGGAATATCTATATATGCCTAAACTTGTCATTCATAAACTTACATGCATAGCATCATAACCTAACCGTTCCATAACTTATTCATCATCATCATAAGTAGCAAGTAACTTATCCGTAACATAGCATCATGAGTCTTAAGTCATTCACTAGACATAACCATTATAAACGTAGCATAAAATCTAAGGGAGGCATTCCCAAAACTCAAGACATGCAATATGTGTAAATAAGAGGAATCCTTCTTGCCAAGTCACCGCCACACACACACATGCTTTTGCCCCTCCTGCTGCTTCCCTTAGTAACCTCTTGCTTGATCTGCGGTACGAGGAAGATAAGACTATAAGCACACAGGCTTAGTAAGACCCTTTCCTACTCACTAAAATCATACGTCACATAAACATAAGTATATCAAGTATCTTGACATAACATAACTCTGAACATAAACATAAACATAGTCATGGCATAAGTCATAAGCATATGAACAGCTACATAACATGATTCCTAACATAACCATAAATCTACAACCTACTTAGCATAGCATAAATCTTGACATACATGAACATGAAACATAGCATGATATACTTCTTAACATACATGAGCATGAGACATACTTATACATGGCATAATTTCTCGGCATACATGAACATGGAACGTACTTATCATAGCATGAGATATAAGCATAAGCATAAGCATAAAACATACTTACCCTGGCGTGATGCATAACATGGATGTATGGATGAGTCAAATGCATTTACTACATAAGGATGCTTAGTTTTAAAATCATACTTTTAAATGATTAGCATAAACATAACATCATTGGGGTCCCCGGCTTGTACCACATACATACATCATAAGCGCGCATCCCTAAGTAAATACGAGGTAGCTAGCCTCGACCTACTAGGGTAAGAACAGCATAGTTGGTAGTCCCAGAACCGAGGCGTTCTTAAGGTGCCCATCCCTGTTGCACAGCTTCGGTAGTGCCAGAACCGTTGACAGCTTCGGTAGTCCAGAACCGGGGCGTTCTTAAGGTGCCCATCCCTTGGACCCTTACTTCGGTCCGGTACAAGCCCCATTCATAAAATAAAATAACCATGCATGCTTCATCATTCATACTTGTCATTCATACTTATCATTCATACTTATTTCATATCATCGTTATGCCTTCATCATTCATACTTATCATTCATACTTAAGGCATAACCATCATCTTCATTCATACTTATCATTCTTTATTCACAAAATAGGACATACATACATAATCATGTTTCTAGCCATAAACATTACCTTGGTTCCTAAAGCTTGCATGATCTTGATACATAAATAAACATGCACTTCAGACATGATACATTTCATCTAGCATACATAATCCTAGTATTCATCATAAAGCATGGATGATAAGCCACGTATAAATAGGACGTATACTACTAGGGTTCATGACATTCATTCTAAAACATGCACATACCTTCATAAACCATAAATCTATTATAATCATTTATCATCATACATGCATCATTCTAATTATGTGATCTAAATATTTATGGATGAAACATAACATAAAATCTAACATGCATAATCATGTGATATTACACATAAACAAAGATTTTTATACATAAAGGTCCTTACCTCATGCTTTAACTATCTACTATTATCATGGTGACTTATAAACATGCATTCTTGAGATCTTAACCCAAACCAAACCCTAGGTTTGGGTCTTGGACGAAACCTTAAGGGGCCATGGGTCCTTAGAAAAATTTGCATAGTCATAGTCAACATCCAATCTCTTGCATATTATGTCATAGGAACCCATTGTGACCCTTGATTGGTTTTAACCCTAAGTCCTAGACCTTATTCATGCTTTGGCTGAAACCCTAGGGGAGTAATAGGCCCATGGAAAATTCATTTAAGTCACCATTTTCATTAATAACATATCATAGCAAAACATACTAATCATGCTTGGAGGTTTGAAAGTTAAACCTAGCCTTATACTTGATGTGGCCGAAACCCTCAAGGGGTTTTAGGGTGCCAAAAACTTTCCTAAATCATAAGTGATGTCCTACATACTATCATAAAACTTTCAAGAGCACAAAAGAGAATTTACATCATCCCTAACCCCACAAAACATCCTTGGCCGAAAACCCTAAGGGGTCCTCTTCATGGTTTCCTCAACTTAAATCTTAAACAAAAATTCTAAATCTTGTTAAGCATTAAGGAACAATCATACCACAGGTGAGAAGGGTCTTACTTTGGGTTGTCCTTGGTTTTTAGACCTTAAAATAGAAGGAAAAATGAAAATCCCTTTGATACTTGAACCCTTCTTGCCCTTGTAACCTTGGAAGAGAACCTAGATCTTCCAAAATAGAGCCCTTGGTGGAACTTTTCCTAAGGGGGAGAGCACCTTGAAGTTTCAGCTAGAGCAAGGAGGAAGAAGAAATGAAGAGGAGAAGGGAAATTGTAACTTCCTAACCACCTTTATACCACATTAAAAGAGGCAAGTGAAGAGTCATGGTGTTTCTTCCCTTGATGACTCTTCATTTTTCCCAAGCCTTAACTAAGATCCACTTCATTCTCTCATAGCACTCCCTTGCTAGGTGAATTGGTTAGTGCATGCTTGGTTGTACAAGAGGTCCAAGGTTCAATCCTTGGTGTATGCACTAATTTCCTATTTTATTTATTTTTATTTCCTACCATTTCAAAATTTCCTTAAAAATTTCTCCATAATTATGTTAATATTTCTTATTAAAATCCATTTATTTTTATATTAAATTCTACCTAAAATCCACCCATAATCATGGTACTACGAAGCCTATATAAGGCCCATTCGTACTTAGTTTTCTCAATTTAAATGAGAAAACTATGGGTTTCTAGGCTAAGGTTCGTACTAATATTTCTAGATCCTTCGGAAAATTATCTAGACATGCTTAATATTTTAAAGAAAATATTAAGGAAATTTTCCGGGTCGTTACACGCGACTACAACGATTTTGAGAAAATGGTTGGAGCAGTAATCTACCCGCCAAAGTTTGAGGGGGAGTTTGTGATGTGGAAGTGCCGAATGCAGGTATTTTATAAAATTGATATTGAACTGCTACTAGTTATGAAAAATGATTTTTCAGTTCTTAAAGTCAATAATGACAAGGATAAAGAAATAGAGTTGTGGACCAAGAAGGAGCAAGCGGACTTTGTAGCAAACAGCAAAGTAGAATTTCATCTGCTAGTCGTTCTTCCCGTGCAAGAAGTCAACCGAATCGGGAATTATAACTCAGCAAAAGAGCTCTGGGAGAAATTCCTAGAATTGCATGAAGGTACCACAGAGGCAAAATTAGCGCGACCAAACCTTCTTCAAAGCCAATTGACAAACCTCCAGATGGAGGATGGAGAATCAGTTGTGCATCTACATGCCAAGGTAAAAGAACTAATCACAGACCTTGTTAACCTCGGAGAAAAGGTAACAAGTCACGATGCTCAAAGGTACGTCTTAAATGAATTTCCGAGAACCCTGGAATGGACCTCAGTAATAGACATGTATTTCATTTCGAAAGATTTAGTGATAAGTACATTATAGCAATTATTTTCTACTTTGGAGCTTCACAAATCTCGTTTTGTAGAAAAGAATAAGAAAGCAGACATCGTAGCACTAAACACAAGGAAGATCCAACACGATGGGAAATCCTCGACTGACGACGAAACAACAAAAATGGTAAGTTCTTTTAAAAGTTTTTTTTAAAGCTAACAAATTTTCAAGAACGCAAAAAAGAAGACGGTCCCCAAAGCAGCAAATAATCAGATGCTACAACTACAAAGAGGAGGGACACCTGAAGGACCAATGTCCTAAACTCAAAAACCACCCAAAGAAGAAAAAGGCACTGAAGGCTGTTCGATCGAAGAAAACGATAAAGGGGGGGTGAATATCGTTAAAAACTTTTTGGATTAAGAAAGAGCAAATACGCAGCGGAAAGAAATAAATTGCACAAGAACACAAGTCAATTTTTTACTTGGTTCGGAGTCGCGGTCGGCTCCTACTCCAAGGCCCACGGTCCTTGACCATTTACTTTGGGCAATCCAATAATCGCAATAAAGATTTACAAGTGAAGTACAAGAGTATATCAAGAAATTGAAATTGCTACACTTTTCGTTACCGACGCCCGAGGTGGATCGAATTTCAGGGCAGAGGGTCATCGTCGGCGCTGGGATCTCGAAGTCGGAGTTTGCCGGGGCGTAGCGCTTGAACAAAAAGCGTTGGAGCGTTGAGAAACAGTGATTATGAAGCCTTGGGGTCGAGCCCCCTTTAATAGTGCTCATGGGGGCGCCTGACACGTGCCTTTACCTGCGAGAACCTCTATCCGTAGCTCGGTCAGCGCTTATCCCCTTCGACTTGGTACTTGGTTTGACTGGGGCACCAGGGACCTCTCGGGCACCTGAGTTGACCTGGTCCATTGGCTTCGTGGCAGATTTGCTTTGATGACCGCTTTGGCTTTGACCTTGGCCGCCCGGGACCTCCTAGGCGCCTAGCCCAGTGTGGTTTCGAAGCAGTCTTGCTTCTTGGCAGTTTTTGGCCTTGACCTTGGGTGCCCGTGACCTCCCGGGCGCCTAGCCCAGTGAACCACCCCACTCCTTTGGGGCGTCTGAGCTACAGAAACACAGTCCTTCGGTCCCTGTAACCAAGGTTAGTTCCAAAACAAACCAAGCAAGAGTGTTAGTCATTATTTACAGTCGTAGCTGTCTTGGTTCTGACTTCGGGTCTCCCAAATGGAACCCTAGGTCGAACCGACGCCTACTGTTCCCTCGACGGGGAACGCGTCCTCACCTACTTCTCTCAAGAGAGTTTACCTTTTGCCAACCGGCTCCTCCGGTTGGACTTTTTCCCAATCTACCTGACCAGGTCTTCGTGCCGAACTTCCGGTCAGGACTTCTTGCCCAACTTCCGGTCAGGTCTTCGCTGCCTAGCCCCTTGCCAGGACTTCTTGCCCAGTCCTTGACCATGACTTCTTTGCCCGATTTTTGGTCAGGTCTTCTTGCCCAGTGCTTGACCAGGACTTCTTTGCCCAGCCCTTTGCTAGGACTTCTTACCTAGTGTACCTAGGGCTTCTTCCTACACACTCAGTGAACAAGTTAGATCACAATAACATCTTAACTTCTGAACCCTTTGCCATTATCAAAACCTAGGTTTGACTTAGGTGCTGCCTGCACCAACAATCTCCCACTTTTTGATTTATGACAACATGGTTCAAATAGTTAAGTTAATAAAACAAGTAAAATACTTAATTTCCTCCCCCTGGAAGAAATCTCCCCCTGAGTTTTTCAAGAATACGTGGAGTTTTTTGAAAACATTTCTAAGTCCTTGTTTGAAAAGATTTTTCAGGTTTTCAACACTTAGAAAATTTTCAAAAGCGATTTTCAAGTTAGAAAACAAATTTTCCAAAATATTTTTGAGTTGGGCACTTAGAAAATTTTTCCAAAACATTTTGAAGTTAACACTTAGAAAATTTTCAAAGCATTTCAAAGTTAACACTTAGAAAATTTTCAAAACACTTAGAATTACTTTACTTTTTGAAAAAGGAGATAAAAGTTTTTGAAAAATAATTTGATTTGGAAAAATTTAGATTTTAATTTAAATTTTAAAACCTTCCTTTTCTCTCCTTTCTAATTTCTCCCCCTTTGTCATATATCAAAAAACATAGCAAAAAAAATTGAGTAAGGAATGTAAAGTGTTGTATTGAACCAATTCTATGCATAAACTGGTCCAAATCAATTTAAATTATCTCTTTCGGGTCCTGTCTAACCCAGTTAGCTACTTACTAACTGTTATAAACAGTAGCTTTCGCTAGGGTTAGTCAAGTTAAGTGATCTGATCAAGTTAGTTTTTCTAAACTTAACACTTAACCTAATTAATGTTCAATTGGTATCTATTGCCCCAATTACTGCAGATGCATGACTTAAAGCATCTTGAATCAAGGCATAGACCTAAGCATCTCAACCCAGTCTAGGTTATCAAACAAAAGTACCCTAAGGTGCTTGTGAGATGTTGGCTTCTAGAATTATAGGTGCATGCAATTCTAGGGTTGGGGCCTAAGCTAAGTCCATTTGTGAAAAAACCCTAGTTTTGAAGGGGGTATGTTTTTCAAAAAACTAAGTTGGAAATCATTTTAAATTTCAAGATAAAAATGATTTTTCAATCAAATATCAGATAAGTAATAAAATAGAAAAAAAAACACAAGTAGAACAGTCCTATTCTAGTAAGCATAACCCTAACTGCCATCTTAGTGAGCTGAACTCAGACTTAGGTAAGGGTTTGGTGAAGATATCAGCTAAGTTTGACTTTAAGTCTACATGCTTAAGGACTATTTCACCCCTGGCTACATGATCTCTTACGAAGTGATGTTTAACCTCTATATGTTTTGTTCTAGAGTGTTGGATTGGATTTTTAGTTAGATTAATTGAACTTATGTTATCAATGTAGACTTGGGTTTGGGTGTAATCAAGCTGGAAGTCCTTAAGAGTGTGCATCATCCATAGGAGTTGTGCTACACACTCTCCTAAAGCAACATATTCAACTTCGGTTGTGGATAGAGCTACGCAGTGTTGCTTTCTACTACACCAACTGACTAGACTATTTCCTAAGAGTTGGCAGCTTCCACTTATACTTTTTCTATCTAGTTTATATCCAGCATAGTCAGAATCAGATTATCCTGACAGGTCAAATGTTGAGGTCCTAGGATACCAAATCCCTACATTGAGGGTGCCCTTAATGTATCTAAGTATTATTTTTAGGGCTGCTAAGTGCGTTTCCTTAGCATAAGTTTGGTATCTAGTACACATTCCAACAGAGAAAAGGATATCAGGTTTGCTAGCTGTAAGGTAAAGTAGACTTCCAATCATACTTCCATATAATTTAAGGTCTACAGGTTTACCTTCAGGGTCACTATCAATTTTTACATTTGTGGCCATAGGGGTACTTATGCTTTTGGAGTTATCCATTTTAAATTTCTTTACTAACTCCTTAGCATATTTGGATAGATGAACATAATTTCCATCCCTAGTTTGCTTAATTTGTAGTCCTAAAAAGAAATTGAGCTCACCAACTAAGCTAATTTCGAATTCGTTTTCCATTATTTTTACAAATTCTTTTGAGAAGTTTGAGTTGGTGGATCCAAAAATTATGTCGTCAATATAGATTTGGGCAATGAAGATGTCTTTTTCTAAGGTTTTGACAAAAAGAGTTGAGTCAATTTGTCCTTGGTTAAATTCCTTAGAAATAAGGTAAGTTGATAGGCGTTCATACCATGCCCTAGGTGCTTATTTTAGTCTATAAAGTGCCTTATTAAGCTTGTAAACGTGGTCAGGTTTTTCAAGGTCCTCAAAGCCTGGGGGTTGTCCTACATAGACTTCTTCTTTGATGAACCTATTCAGAAAGGCTGACTTAACGTCCATTTGGTAAAATTTAAATCCTTTATGGGCTGCAAAGGCTAGCAACATCCTAATAGACTCAAGTCTTGCTACTGGAGCATAGGTTTCGTCATAGTTTAATCCTTCGACTTGACTGAACCCTTTAGCTACTAAACGGGCTTTGTTTCTGACTATTTTCCCTTGGCCATTTAATTTGTTCCTAAATACCCACTTAGTATCTATGATGGATTTGCCCTTAGGTTTAGGTACTAGTTCCCAGACTTTGTTCCTCTCAAATTGGGCTAATTCCTCTTGCATTACTATGATCCAATCAGGATCAGGTATGTAACGCCCGCCTTTTTCCCCCACCTTACGGTGTGGCGGGAAAGCGGCGTTACGCTAAACATTCTTGTACATATAAAACATCTTAATGCAGCGGAAGGTTTTTTTTTCTTCTTCTAGACATGCGTTTAACCATACAACTAATCCATGAACCATATGTACATGCCTAGATTATCATTCATGAACATGGTGACGTTGTAACTGAGCATATTACCAGCATACATAGCATCATGATATGAACTTTCCATAACTTATCCATAAGCATCATAAGTAGCAAGTAACTTATCCATAACATCATAAGTCTTAAGTCATTCATTAGGCATAACCATTTTTAAGCATAGCATAGCACCTAAGGAGGCATTTCAAAACCCAAGACATGTGATACGTGTAAATAAAAAATCCTTTGCCATGTCACCGCCACACACACACATGTTCTTGCCCCTCCTGCTGCTTTCCTTAGTAACCTCTTGCTTGATCTGCGGTATAAGAAACATAAGACTGTAAGCACATAGACTTAGTAAGACCCTTTCCTACTCACGAAAATCCATACGTCACATATTCATAAACATGAAACAGTTGACATTGCATAATTCTGAACATAAAGCATAAACTTAACACATACCTATCATGACATAATTCTTGACATCACCATAAACATAAACTTACTTATCATGGCATAATTTTTAACATACACATTTGCATAAAGCATGAATCATAAACATAAACATACTTTTCATGGCATCATTCTTAACATAAACATAAGCTTAAGCATACTTATCATGGTATCATTCTTAACATAAATATAAGCTTAAGCATACTTATCATGGTATCATTCTTAACATGAATCATAAACGTAAACATACTTTTCATGACATCATTCTTAACATAAACATAAGCTTAAGCATACTTATCATGGTATCATTTTTAACATGAATCATAAACATAAACATACTTTTCATGGCATAATGCATAACATGAATGAATGCATGAGTCAAATGCGTATATCATAAGGATGCTTAATTTGAAAACCATAGTTATAAATACTTGAACATAATCATAACATCATGGGGGTCCCCGGCTTGTACCACATACATACATCATAAGTGCGCATCCCTAAGTAAATATGAGGTAGCTAGCCTCGACCTACTAGGGTAAGGACAGCTACGGTAGTCCTAGAACCGAGGCGTTCTTAAGGTGTCCATCCCTGTTGGACAACTGCGGTAGTCCCAGAACCGTGGACAGCTTCGGTAGTCCAGAATCGGGGCGTTCTTAAGGTGCCTATCCCTTGGACCCTTACTTCGGTCCGGTACAAGCCCATTCATAAAAAGTAAAATACTTCACATGCTTCATCATTCATACAACATTCTTAGCATAAACATAATCTTGTTTCATGAAACTTGACATAAGAATAGGAACAGCTGCGGTATTTCCAGAACCGTGGACAGCTATGGTAGTCCAGAACCGAGGCGTTCTTAAGGTGCCCATCCCTTAGTATGACATAAACATACTTAACATTTCATCATTCATACTTAACATCATGATGCCTTAAAGGCATGATCATCCATCATCATTCATTATATTCATTCATAAGGTATGTCATGCTTACATCATTTTGTCTTAGAGCCATGATCATCATTTTCATTCATCATCTTCATTCTTAAACATAGCATACATACATATCATTCATAAAGCATGACATACATACATGTCATTCACAAAACATTGCATACATACATATCATTCATAAATCATGACATACATACATAATTAGCATCTTAATTCATAAAACATGCATGGTCATGGTACATAGGAAAACATGCCTAGATCTTTTCATACATGATACATTTCCCTAGGCTCATGGCACATGGTCTAAATATTTATGAATCATCATAGCACATGACCTAACCTACAAGTCATGACACATAAGCTAGGGTTTTAAGTGGCCTAAAAATTCTTCCAACATACTTAAACATGTACATCATAGTAACCTATAAACATGCATCCTTGTGATCTTAACCCAACCCAAACCCTAAACCTTGGGAGTTGGCCGAAAGTTCCTTGGCATGAGGCTCCATCATTCAATCAATAGGAAGGGTTCCATGAGTAAAAGAACAACCATACATTACATACAAGACCATAGGGAGCCATCAAACCCCCATAATTGGAGTTACCCCTAAGTCCTAGCCCTACTTTGGGACCTTGGCCGAAACCCTAGAGGGTCACAAGCACATGAAAAAAATTGCTATCATTCATCATTGGGATCCATTAAATCATAGGAAAACATAATAAACAAGCTTGAAAGGTTAGACCTCATCCTATCCATGGCATTGTTGGTGAGAGCCCTAGAGCCGATCATGTAATGATTGTATGGACTAATTTGTATCATATTCATATGTATAAATAAAGGCATGTTTTATGGTTATTATACTTACGTGTATTTGTGCCAATTAGCTAAGTATAATAATGTCCTTGAGTAGAAGGTTCTTATCTATATCAATCGATTGGTTGAATCGATAGTGAGATGATATGGAGAACACTACTCTAAATTATTCCTAGTCGAGTATTAACATTCAGGGACAATGTTAATACGTAGAGACTAGCATGTAGGTCAACATGATGACTTGATCTCATAAGTCATGGATATAGAGATATCAAGTTGACACATGGGTATGCATTAGAGAATGTATATTGAATGACCCGCCATGAGAAAGTATCATGGATCGTTATATGAGTGTCATATACTTTCTCATGTGGCTATTAGTATGACTATTAGTCCTTGGACCTGAAGTCACCATGGATTCCTACATAAGGAGTTGCGTACTTTGGCTTCGTCAAACGTCACCCGTAAATGGGTGGACTATAAAGGCGATTACTAGGTATGTAACAAATTATGGAGAGGGATGTGAGTGATGTAGATGGGATCTATCCCTCCTATATGACGGGAGCGATATCGTATTCTTGATAGAGTGAGACCACAAAGTGCATGGCCATGCCCAAGTGAGTCAATATGAGATATTGAGCTCACTTGATTAGTGTGAGTCTACTTGGAGTTCAAGATATAGATTGACTCGAGGATGACACGGTCTATGCCTCAATTGAGTCAATCTAGATATCAAGGATAGAGGGACATTATCATATATTGTGAGAGTCACAATTATTAGTCACAAGGTGATGTTGGATCTCAACATTCTTGTAACTTGGGTAGCAATGATGTGTTGCTAGATACCTCTCATTGCTTATGTTTCTAAGAGGTTAGAAGCATTGCCAACGTTACAAGAACCTATAGGGTCACACGCAAAGAACAAATAGATGGAGAAAAATTGAAGTCAAGTTTGACTTGGCTAAATATGGAAAGTCCATAAAAGGCAAGTTTGACTTGACCTAAATCCAAATCAAGTTTGACTTGACTTGGTTCTACTTCAAGTTAGACTTGACATGGGAGAAGAAATGGAGTCAAGTTTGACTTGACTATTTATGGAAAGTCCATAAAAGGCAAGTTTGACATGACCTAAATCCAAATCAAGTTTAACTTGACTTGGTTCCACTTCAAGTTAGACTTGACATGGGAGAAGAAATGGAGTCAAGTTTGACTTGACTATTTATGGAAAGTCCATAAAAGGCAAGTTTGACTTGACCAAAACCCACCTCACCTTTGTTTGACCAAGTGATGACTTGGTTTCCCCCCATTTGAATTTCGAATTCAAATTGAAAGGGGATATGGAAGGCCACCTAATGGCACTTAGTAGCCATTATGGCCGGCCACCTAATGGCCATTAAGTGGCCGGCCACCATGAGGGAACAAAACCGATGTTTTTGTTTCATTTTGGGTGTGAGGCTTTTCTTCTTCTCTCTTGTTTTTCGGTTGGAGTGCTTCTTCGACCTCTCCTCTTGGCCGAAACCTATAGGGTGCTAGCACACCTAAGGTTTTGATCCATCTTCATTTGTTCGCGTGGATACGTATAGAGGAGTGTCTGCTTTGATACTCTACGAGATCCGGCGGCCTTTTGGACAAGCGGGAAAGCGAAGGGCTACGCGTCAAGGGTAATGATTCTTATCATGTAGATCTAATGTAGATTAAACTCGTACTCGTAATTTATTTTATGTTCGCACGGATCCGTGGCCGAACTTCTGGGGTTTCCGCAACGCAAAAAGCGGTTTTTGCGGCCTAGAATTTCCAACAGTGGTATCAGAGCCACGTGCGAACCTTGTACGAGTTTAGATTTGTTTTTTTTTGTATTAGATACAAAATTTACAGACAAAGAATATTCTGTGATTTTTCGAAATTTATAGTATTTATGGGTATTTTTCTCATAAAGTCGAAGCAACAAGTGTTCGGACACTTGTAGGCTTCACCGATCGAGAAAACTTTCCGAAACGGAAAGATCTCGCTATAATTTTTCGGGACAGCGGCTTAAGTTGCTGTAAGGTGGTTTTGGGACACTCGCAAAATTCATTTCGCGAGTAGGGGCGCTGCCCCTAACCCCGCGAGGGGCATTGTCCCGCAATCGTGCCCGAAAATCGTGTAGCGGGACCGTTACGGAAGGGTAACTCATAATATTGTAAAATTGTCGAAAAATTATAGAAATTTATTTAAAATACATAATTTGGAATTATGTATGGATTTGTGATGATCATGGCCAATAAAACCCAATATGATTGGAATGTGTTGTAATTCATATTACGGTCTGCGTACCGTTTTTGTGGTTGTGCGTGTTGTATAGTGTATGCGACCTGCGAGTCGGCTTCTTTATTTTATTTCTGTATTTTCTTATTTTGTAATGTCCAAATGAAGACGATGGATGGTCCATCCGAAGACGGAGTTATGGAGGGAGCCGACACACGTGGCGGTCAAAGGAGAAGCTTGGAGAAGCGAACCCTAGGTTGACCGTCCGATCTTCTCATTGGCTTGAGAAGATCGTAGTAGGGCCATGATCCAATCACAAATTAAATTATTTTATTATTTGCCTGTATGTGATGCATGCTAGAGTAAAATAATTAGAGCCTTGTGTATATGATACACCCTCTCTCTTGCGATTAGATTCGATCTAATTCAAATCAACTCCGACTCGTAAATGCCTACCAAGTTTTGATACCTATCACTACCTCGATCATTTGTTGTTGTTGAATCTGCCAAAGCAGAGCAACACATTTAATCTTGGTAGGGTACGGAGGGACAATCTTGGTCCCGCCTATCACGGCTTGGGTGAGATCAAACTCAATCAGATTGAGTGAAACTAGTTAACTCGGTCGGATCGAGTCTAACTATAGGCATATTCCAATCGTTGGAAAGGTAGGATAAAAATAGCATTTATATTAAAACTTGGGCGATTTAGCCAAAGCTAACTCAAGTTTTTATGTAAATTTTAATCCTATAAACAAGAGTTGCATAGAGATGTAATCGGTAAATTGTTACCTACCGATCGTACTAAGTCTTGGGCGATTTAGCCAAAGCTAACTCAAGGCTTAGTATGATGTGGATCTTGTCCCACTATATTATAGTTAAATTAGATAGAATCTTGTAGCATGGTTTGACCACGTCTATGACTTGATTCTACAAAATTTCTATAATTCAGTGGGAGAGTCGTTTAATTAAAGGCCTAATTAAATGATAGTTGGAATGTGATAATTTATTTTCTGCATTTTATTGTTGTAGATTGCCATGTCGACAAACGCAAATACTCTCTCCCTGCGATCTGTCCTTGAGAAGGACAAGCTCAACGGAGCAAACTTCCTGGACTGGTACAGGAACTTGAGAATAGTTCTCAAGCAAGAACGTAAACTGTACGTTTGGAGCAGCCTATTCCCGAGGCACCTCCTGCAGTGCCACGCGAGCTGACCGTGATGCTCACAAGAAGCATCAAGATGAGCATTGGATGTGTCATGCCTTATGCTCGCAACCATGAACCTCTGAGCTTCAGACCAACATGAGTTAATGGATGCTTTCGATGGTGAGCATCTGGCGTTCAACTGTATCAAGGACAAGCAAGGCACGAGAGATTTGAGATCTCTAAGG
>JAGFNQ010006772.1:0-58807 GCA_024364735.1 Boesenbergia rotunda | reverse complement strand
TACAATTATCCAATTCTAAGACACGTCCTGTAGGGAGCTTTAGCAAATATGTTCCGATGGCAACAGCAGCAATCTTTGCTCCGTTTCCAACTCGCAAATTCGCTTCTCTCTTGACGAGTCTTCTTCTATTCCTTAGCCCCTGTATGTCATTACATATATGTGAGCTACACCCAGTATCAAGTACCCAGGTGTTTGAGGAAATAGAGTGACATTTAATAACGAAGATACTTGAAGAGGATGGGGCATCGGATGCCTTCTTTTTCAAGGACTCAAGATAAACCTTGCAGTTTCTTCGCTAGTGACCCTCCTTGCCATAGTGATGGCAAGTGCCTTTAAGGGTATTTTCAGTCTTTTTGGCCTTTTTCTTCTTTCCCTTATTCTGTTCTTTGGCCTTCCTCTTAGAACCTTTCTTCGAGGAACCAACTAACAGTACCGTCTTTTGATCCTGTTTCACAGAAGGCTCTACAGTCTTCAGCAGGTTGAGCAACTCAGGAAACTGGTCTGGAGTTGCTTTTTCAGGAGGACGGTTGGGAAGTTGATCTTCAAGGACATAAGCAAGCTTCTCTGCCTTGAGGACTATCCTCAGGTTTCGAAGCCAGTCCATGAAGTTTGGCCCAGTTAGTTTATTGGTGTCCAAAATGGAACGCAAATTCAGAGAAGACATGATCGAGTGATTATCCTAGAAATACAAATTGAGCTTACGTGAGAAGAATGATTAAAGAATGTATCAACATATATTAATAAAATTTTATTTATTTTTCGAATTGAATAACCCTTTTTATCAATTCGGGAGATCGTAGGAACATCTCCAAATAGGTTGATATCCAACCATAGATAAGAACCACCATGGCTATGCCATCAAGTTGTTCTTAGCTATGAAGGTAGGTAATTATACCGATTACATATCACATATATGTAACTATCACTTTATGCTATCAACTAATTGAATGTTTGCATAAATAATTGGGTTGTTAACTCATTAACAAGTATGCAACATTATACATAGCACCCAACTGCACCTCTCTTTACATCGACCTTGGCTGTGGCACAACAAATCGATGCTCCAAGCTTAAGGCTGACCCATTAATCAAGAAATAGTTTTAATATGGTTGGAGTTCATTCAACCGTTTAGTCAGGCTTGGATGTGTCCAACAACCAAAACTAAGGATTGACCTCTGACTCCAACTATATTATTCATAAACTAATTCCATGGTTTGAACATGTTGAGGTTCAAGCCGGGCATGGATGTGTCCATCAACCCAAACGAGAAACAAAACTCCGATTCTAACCATATTAATGGAAGGTGTTGGCCTTAATATTTTGTAAGGGGTTTTGGGTCTCATCCTTTCTTTTCTAAGCACATTCATGACATATAATTATGTCATGACTAACGATTTCCTTAATAATGTATGTATGTGACTTAATTTATCAAGTCTCATTAATTGAATTAGGAACCGGATTTCCTAATTCTAATTTCATACTTTATTAAAGGAATTGTTTTGGGAAACAATTTCCTAAATTGTCATAATCAATTTCGGAAATAATATGTTTAAGACTTTGATTTCTCTAAATCAAATCTTATTAAATTAAGAGACATGAGTCCTTAATTCAACCACATATTATTTTCATGAAAATCTCATTTAAGAAAACTCTATAGGAAACCATTTTCCTAATTAATTTTGGAGACAACAATATGTAAGAGCATCACCTCTTAAATCATATTTTATTCATGGATTTAATTAATTACAATAAATCGTTTTCTAAGAGTGGCTCCCCGAGGCTCAGATACCCAAAGAAAAGTAATTTGTCATAAATCCAATTTGGTCCGCTTCGGAAGCGTAACCAAATCAAACATGTCAATTTCATTTAAAATTGGGAAATTAAATTACAACAACTAACTTTAAAGTGGACGGCTCCCCGAGGCTCAATCCAAAATAAAGAATTTTGTTGTCAATTTAAAAAACAATTCAAATTAATTGTCAATTAATTGTCCATAAATTTGTCTTGACTTTCTTGAAAGAAAGTGCCCAAAATTGCGAGATTTCATAATAGGTTTTTAGAATAATTGTAAGTTTCTGGTACAAAGGAAACTTACATATTTCCAAAATTGAAAAATTTCTAAAATAGAAAATTTTCCAAAATTGGAAAGTTTCCAAAGATTGGAAGTTTTCATAATTATTATAAAATTTCAGAAACTAGAAAATTTCAAAAGTTTGCGAAATTTCATGATAATTTCCAAACTTAGAAATTCCTAAATCTAAAATTTATTATAATTTGAAAGTTTCCATAATTGAAAAATATTTCCAAAATTGAGATCATGACAAAGTTTTCTGCAAAAAAATTATATGATTATGTCGAACACTAACCGGCTCTGATACCACTGTTGGGACCGGGTGCATGTTGACAAGGATACGGGTTCGTAAATTTTAAAATATTTATGTGCAATGGAAGAATTAGCATAAATAATTTCTCAAATTATTTTTTAACCACGTATCTAGCATGCGACCTTATGATGTGTGGACATGATCATAAATTAAAATTTTGCGAAAAAGTAAACTAATTTACTAAGTACCTCGCGTAACTCGAAGTAAGGGACGAGATCCAACCGTAGCGTCCCTTGGAAGCTCCGCCTCTATTCGCGTCCACGCCGAGTTCTCTTCGGGATGACTTCGCAAAGCCACGAGTTTTGTGCCGACGAGAACTACTAGAATCTCCAAAGGCACAACTAGAAAAACAAGAGAGAAAGATGGAAACTAACCACCAAATAACGGAATCAAAATTCCGGGAAAGGAAAGAAGGAGTCGCGATCCGTTTCTTCTTCTTCGGCACCTTCTTGGCGGTTGAAGCTCTCGGCCACTCTTGGGATGTGCACCGGCCCTAGGGGAGGAGAGAGAGCCGGCCCTAGAGAGAGAGAGGGGGGTGCCGGCCATAGAGAGAGAGAGAGAGTTAGAGAGAGAGAGGGAGCTACTAATCACTTGATAACTCAATTGAGGAATTCAAGCCTAGCCTTGGTTCCTTTATATAGTAGTCTCTCCCTTGCCATGTCTCCCCTTTAACGGAATTAACGGAATCAATTTTCATAAGAAATTTATCTTATAAATTTTCTGATTAATTATTCCGTTATGCCAAGTTTTATTATAACTAATTTTATAATAAAACAAATACATCTCTCTTTTTAATTATGGAATAAATTTTCATAAAATTTATTATATAAATTTTCTCATCATGGAAAAATCAATTCATAATTGATTTTATAGAATAAAAATAAACCATTTAAAGTTTATTTTAATCTCCATAAAAAGAATAAATTTATTATATAAATTTTTCTTTATCATGGAAAAATCAATAAAATAAACCAATCCATGGTTCATTTTAATTTCCATAAAAAGAATAAATTTATTATATAAATTTTTCTTATCATGAAAAAATCAATTCATAATTGATTTTATAAAATAAAAATAAACCATTTAAAGTTTATTTTAATTTTCATGAAAACAAATTTATTTATCCATAATTTTATAAAACAAATCGCGCTTGATTTATTTTATAATTTAAACCAAATAAATTGGTTTCTCCCCATTGTTGTGGCCGGCCAAACCAAAGAGGGTTGGCACCCTCTTTGGCCGGCCAAACCGAGCCGATCCCATCGCGAATTAAACTCATTTAATTTGCCCAATAAGCCTTCAAAAGACTTAGCCATTTTAAGCTTCCATTGCGCCTCTGATTAACTCAGATTCGACTTATTTCTCTTGATCGAAAAATCCAATTTTCAACTCGTTTTAAATCCCTTGGATTACTCGTAGTGCGTGTGACTAAATAGGCTTTTGATTTATGTTGGCCGTCTATAATCAACCAATTATAGAACGATCATGAGTGGCACCTAGTAGTACATCATGACCCCCAATTAATCGAAAGATCAACGGTTGACCTCAGAAGTAATTCTGAAACCCTTCAGCAGCTCTAATGAATTGTGCCCCATTCCCTTCACCATCTTATACCCACTTGGTTCAGGACATGGTCTGTGTGTGTCAGTCCCCACTAGACTGACTACGTCACACCTAGCCCAAGTAGTGTCTTTCTCGTCCTTTGGATTTCTAATTACTCTCATGTATTTAAGAGACACATACTTTAAACATGATATGCTCTAGCCAGAGGCTTTGAGTAACAATCCGACGATAGGCCTGGGTATACATCTCCTCGCAAGGAGTGGTGAATTCTTTGTAGGCTGTTCAAACATCTTCGGGCACTTCGGCTTATACCCAACCATCCTGGGTCCACACCTCCTTGGAGATGCTTGCTTAAGATGTTAAAGTATAAGTCTCCATGATCAAGATGACTTGAACACCGCAAGTCAAAGGAACATCGCACTTAAGCTGCGGTAAGAACTTCACTGACCTATCTATGTATAGACTACCATGTGAAGTTTTACAGTCAGTCACTCCAAAGAACTAGTTCCCTTAACTAGCATCCATGTTTATCTCCGGACATCCCAATGTCACCAGCCAGTGAGAATCAGCTGATTATAGAATAACCCATGCTAGTCTCAACAGAATTGATAGTGTCCGTTTTTATCAATTCATCGACTAGGGATATTTTCAATACTTCACAATTGCACATGTAGAGATAATCACTAGTTGTGATCTCATCACAAATTCTCTTATGCTATGAATTGTATTGCGGACATTCAGTAGATGAGTTTAAGATCCCAATCAAATACCCAAATATGTATACTCAAATAGTGAATTTTCATTTTTTAAAATAAATGTTTACAATCATAAGGCGATTGCCTTAGGACACTTCTCTCATATCACTAACATCGAAACCCTAAGACCTGGCGAAGGGCTGCTAGGCACCTGGCGAAGGACTGCTAGGCATCAAAGACCTGGCGAAGGGCTGCTAGGTAAGAGTCCAACCGGAGGAGCCGGTTGGCAAAAGGTAAACTCTCCTGAGAGGAGTAGGTGAGGACGCGTTCCCCGTCGAGGGAACAGTAGGCGTCGGTTCGACCTAGGGTTCCATTTGGGAGACCCGAAGCAAAACCAAGACAGCTACGGCTGTAAAAACTTACTAATATTCTTGCCTTGTTTGTGTTGGTACTAACCTTGAATGCAGGGACCGAAGGAGTGTTTTTCTGCAACTCAGAACGCCCCAAAGGAGAGGGGCAAGCAGCTGAGCCAGGCGCCCGGGAGGTCCCGGGCGCCCATGGTCAAAGCCAAACAGCATTTAAAGCAAGAAGCGCTTTGAAACAACACTGGGCTAGGCGCCCGGGAGGTCCAGGGCGCCCAAGGTCAAAGCCAAAGATGATTCGAAGCAAAATCAACCACAATGCCAGCGGACCCAGTCAACCTGGGCGCCCCGGAGGTCCCGAGCGCCCCAGTCAGCTCCAGAGCCGATTCGAAGGGTATAAGCGCTGACCAAGCTTCGGATTGAAGTTCTCGGATCCGAAGGCATGTGTCAGGCGCCCCCGACGTCCCAAGCGCACCCAGGAGCACTATAAAAGGGGCTCGACCCCAAGGCTTCAGAACAAGAATTTTCCATCGCCTCTAAACCTTTCGTTCAAGCGCTCTACTCCGGCAAACTCCGTTCCCGACATTCTACCGCCGACGATGACCCTCTGCTTGGAAGTACGATCCACACCGGGCGTCAGTAACGAATGGTGTACTTGTTTAATTACTGCACTACTATTGTACCAATTCAGTAAATCTTTACACTACTATAGAATTACCCGCAGTAAACGGTTAAGGACTGTGGGCCTTGGAGTAGGAGCCGACCGCGACTCCGAACCAGGTAAAAAATATTTGTGTTCCTTGTGTTTGTTTTTAATTCCGCTGTGCACCTTCTCTTAAGTTTTATCCGAAAAGTTTTCATGATATTCACCCCCCTCTATCGTGTTTCTCGATCCAACAAGTGGTATCAGAGCGGGGTAGCTCAAATTTGGTGCAACCACCAATTTGAGAGTTTTTCAGATTTTTACGAAATCTTTTTTTTAAATTTTTTATCGAACTTTTATCGTTAATCGAGGTTGGTGCAACAGCACTCGATAATTTTCTTTTATATCTTCTTCCCGCATTGCTAATCCAAGACCAAGTCTTGGGATGGTTTTTTTTGTTGCATTTATTTCAGAATATCATTAAATGGCAATGCAAGAGGGTTTTAGTACAGCCAGACTACCACTCTTCAGTGGGGAGGATTTCTCCTACTGGAAGAGTCGGATGGAAGTCCACCTGAAAACTCAGGTGGACATATGGATAATCATCCAATCTGGTTTGGAAATCTCGAAAAATGCTGAAGGAGTGCCACAACCTTACTCCGAATGGGATGCCTCACTAAAAAGGAAGATCGAGGCGGATGCTAAAGCGACTCAGACACTTCAATGCGGTCTAACCAAAGAAGAGCTGAACCGGGTGAGACCATTCAACAGTGCAAAAAAACTTTGGGGTAAGTTAATTGAACTGCACGAAGGAACCTTCGACACCCGAATCAGCAAGAGGGACCTACTGCTAAACAAACTCTACACTATCAAAATGAACGACAATGAGTCAGCAGCCAAGCTCCACGCCAGAATCCAGGAGTTGATGAACGGTCTACACTCAATCGGTCACAAGGTAGAGAACCGTGACCTGATCAGGTGTACCCTTAACGCTTTCCCGAGAAATACTTTGTGGGCATCTATGGTAGATGCGTACAAAGTTTTAAGGGATCTTTCTAAAATCAAATTAGATGAGTTATTTTCTGAACTTGAATTACATGAGCAGACTAACTGCACCCTGGCCGAGAAAGGTATTGCTTTTGTTGCAGGCAAAACTGGAAAGATGACCAAGAAGAAGCCTCAACCTGCACCCGAGTCTGACTCAGACTCAGACTCAGAAGACAGCGAAGGAGATCGACCCAAGCTGTGTAACGCCCGATTTTTTTTTTCATAAAGCGGCGTTACGTTAACATACTTAGGGCATGTAGACATCATAAGGCAGCGAAATAACTTTATTTTTTAACACATACATGCCCTACTACCATTCTTAACATAATGACATGGAAACTCGGCATATTGACTTCATACTTAAACATCATATCATGTCATACTTAACATCACGTCATAGAGTTCCATAAGTCATTATTCAAGCATTCAAGCATATAAGTGACCAAAGTAAAGTTCTAGTATAAACGATAAACATATGGTTTCCTGGGTTAAGTCACTACCACACACATGCGTTCTTGCCCTCCTGCTGCTTCCTCATTGTCCCCTTGAATGATCTGCGGAATAAGGAAATAAGACTATAAGCACACAGGCTTAGTAAGACTCTTTCCTACTCACAAAAACCATTCATCATCTCATAAATGAGCACATGGAACATTAACATACTTGGTGCTCTACTTAGAACATAACAACTTGAATCACTTATCATATACGTGACATGGCATGAACATAAACATAAGTGAACATTCCTAGCATGGCATGAAACATGGCATAAACGTAAACATAGTAAACAATCTAAGCATGGCATGCTACATGTCATAAATATAAACACAATAAACATTGCTAGCATGGCATAATACATGGTATAAACAAAACATAATAAACATTCTTAATATGGCATAATACATGGTATAAACATGTCTATAAAGTGTAAACCAACCCGTATGGCATAAACATAGACATACCTCCTATCATAGCATATGAGCATCTTCTTAGCATAATCATGACATAGATCAATTACTCTCATGCATCTTTCTTAACATGAAGCGTAAGCATAAAATCTTATTAGCATAGCATAATGCATAGCATGAATGAATGCATGAGTGGAATGCATATAAATAAGGATGCTTAACTTTCAAAAACATACTTTTAAATGTTTAAACATAATCATCATATCATTGGGGTCCCCGGCTTGTACCACATACATATATCATAAGCGCGCATCCCTAGCAAATCCGAGGTAGCGAGCCCCGACCTACTACGGTAAGGACAGCATAGTCGGTAGTCCCCGAACCGAGACGTTCTTAAGGAGCCCATCCCTGTTGCACAGCTCCGGTAGTGCCAGAACCGTGGACAGCATAGTCGGTAGTCCATAATCGAGGCGTTCTTAAGGTGCCCATCCCTTGGACCCATACTTCGGTCCGGTACAAGCCCATTCATAAAGTAAAATACTTTACATGTTTCATCATTCATAAGACATTCATAGCATAACCATGTTACATAAAGCATGACTTAACACATGCTTGTCCTTTCATTGTTCATACTTATTGCATAGCATCATGATGCCTGGAAGGCATGAGCATTATCTTCATTCATAAACATGGTATGCATCTTCTTTCATAAACATGGCATGCATCTTTATTCATACAACATGGCATGCATCATTATTCATACAACATGGCATACATCTTCATACCTAAAACATGGCATGCATACCTAAACATCATTCCTATTCCTAGTACTTGCATGATCATAACGTATAAGGTAAGCATTGCATCGAACATGACATGTTTTTCATAGATATTTATCCTACCACATAGAGCTTGTATGATCATGATACATAAGGTAAACATTGCATTTCTTCCCTAACCATGGTATCTATCTCAAGCTTGCATAGGTAGGATTTTCATAACACTCTACCTACCATTCAAGTACATGGCATAAAACATAAGGCATTCATAATAAACCCTATTAAGCATGGCATCCAATCATAACATATAACATAAAACATGGTGCTTAAGGTTAGGGTTATAGGTAACATGATTTCTACCACATGCTTGGACCTATATATATATATATATATATATATATATATATATATATATATATATATATATATATATATACTTTATGATAAGCATAAACCATCATTCTTTGAACCCTAACTCCACTCCAAACCGTAGATACAAGGCTTGGCTGAAACCTTTAAGGTGGAGTTCCATCAATTCCATAAACATGTAGGATAGCATAAGGTAAAGGAACAACCATACATCATCTATGAGACCATAGGAAGCCATTGGGGCTCATGATTAGGGTTAACCCTAACCTTTAGCCCTCCTTTCTAGGGCTGGCCGAAACATATAAGGGCATGGGTGCATGGAAAATTCCATTAAAATCCCCAAATCAACCATTAAACACCAACCATACCATACCATAGGGGCCATTAGGGCCCTTACTTGAGGAAAGTCCTAACTTTCTACCCTATTAGCAAGACTTGGCCGAAACTTATAGGGTCTCTAGGCCATGTGAAAATTCACATAAATCATCCTCCATCTCCCTTATATCATGATAATACATAAAACACATACTTGAAGTTTTAGACCCAACCCTACCCATGGGTTCTTGAAGTTGGCCGAAACCCTAGGGGATCCTAGGGTACCCCAAAAATTCTCAAAAATTATATTTAATCTCTAAACATCATGAAAGCACATTAGACAACATTATGAAGATTTTTAGCATCATCATGGACCCAAAAATCCTAGTGGCCGAAACCCATAGGACTAAGGTCCTTGGTTTTTATTCTTTCAACATCAAATCCCAAAAACCAACCAATATATCATGCTAAAATCATAAGGAACTATTATACCACAGGTGAGGGAGTCTTACCTTGGTTGATCTTGATTTTTAGACCTTAAAAGAGAAGGAAATTGTAAATCCTTTGGACACTTGAACCCCCTTGCCCTTGTATCCTTGGAAAACCTTTAGATCTTGGTGATGAGACCTTCTTGTGGAGCTTTTCCAATGGAGAACCTCCCTTGTGGTGTTCGGCTAGAATGAGGAGGGAGGAGGAGAGAAAATGCAATTGATGGAAGGAAGAAGGTAACTCCCAAACCCCCTTCTTTATAACACATTAAGGAGGGTAAGTGAAGAGTCATGGAGTCTCTTCCTCTTCCCTTAAGCCTTAACGAAACTCCATTTCATTCCCTCATAACATTCCCTTGTTAGGTGAGTTGGTTAGACCATGCATGGTTGTATAAGAGGTCTAAGGTTCAATCCTTGGTCCATGCACCTTATTTTTATTTTATTTTTCCTTTTATTTTTCCCAAAATTCTGAAAATTCTCTAAAAATTCTCCCATAATTATGTTAATATTTCTCATTAAAACCCCTTTATATTTATATTAATTTTTTTACCTAAATTCTTCAATAATTATGGTACTAAAAAGCCCATATAAGGCCCATTAGTACTTAGTTTTCTCAATTTAAATGAGAAAAATCATGGATTTCTAGGCTAAGGTTCGTACTAATATCTCTAGGTCCCTCGAAAAATTATCTAGACATGATCAATATTTTAAAGAAAATATTGAGAGAATTTTTCGGGTCGTTACAATCCCCCATACCTCGTGAAAGTTCATCCTCGAACTTAGAATAGCTCCGGGTACTTGCGTCTCATCTCGTCCTCGCGTTCCCAGGTAGCTTCCTCGAACCGTTGACTTTGCCATAGGACCTTGACTAAGGGTACCTTCTTGCTCTAGTTTTGTCTATTATTAAGCTATTCACGAAAGAATATAATTTATCTTATTCCTGGTTAATTGCATTCGCCACTTCAAACTAGAATCTAACTTTCACTTACTATACACAAGTTTATCATCTATGCACCAACTCATCACTCTGAAGCTCCTCTCAATTAGTACTGGTTTCAGTGTCTCTGTTCCTCACATACGTCTTTTATCTGCATTAAACTAAACGAAAATTACAATTATTATTATATGATTCCCTCTTATTACATTCAGTATCATACTTCAAGTCTACTCCTCAACAACATAATTACCGCTTTATATAAGTACAACTCTTTGTCCTTTCCAATCGAATCTCTTTCCCCTTTTTCCGAGAATTACTCTTACTTTATTATTGTCTATTCTAATAGTATATTTTTTTTCTATGTAACATAACTTCTCATAGTACATAAACTCATGTATCGCTTATCCTATTACTTCCTATTATTTGAGCTACTTACTCTGTTTTAACTACCTAACCTATAATGCATACAGTCTCTGTTAATTATACTAAAATTTCTCAATTAAATTCATAAAATTAGCTTATTATCTTAGCTATAATGCCTATTCGTTATAGTGAATTTGCGTTATTCATCTTAGCCTATTATCTTTTATGCTGGTCTACTTTACTCACATGTAACGTTTCTAATATATACTATCTGTTACATTATATTATCATTACATACTAATTCCGGTACTCAAAATTCATCTTATAAAATTAATGGCAAAGTCTCATCGAAGCTTTCAACTTACCTTTCACCGAAATAACACATTGACATTGCTTTTAACTTAACCTACTTCTATAATGGTTATTTATTTATCTCAAAGTTTCTACTAACAAACTACAACTATTGTGTAACACCCCAAATTTGTCAATGTAAAATCATGACAATGTATGAAAATGGTTATAATGAAATGATATAAATTTCATGCAATCGCATGTTATGAAATGACATGAATACATGAAATATTATATTCATGAAATATTATTATCATGAAAAGTTATGTGAATAATATTTATAAAATATTATGTAAATAATGTTATGAATTTAGGAAAAATATTAGAAAATATTATGAATTCATAAACATGAAATATTATGAAATTTCATGATGGACTTGGCTTAATGGGCTTTGATATGGATTAGTACAAAAGGTGATAAAAAGGAGGGAGCAAGGATTGAACCTTGAACCTCCTAGTTGCACTCTCCATGTCTTAACTACTACACCAAACATTGTTTCTTGTTGAGAGGATGAGAGACATGCTTGTTAAGTGTGTAAGAGTGAAGAGACATGTCTTTTCATGAGAGAAGTATAAATAAGGGAAGTTGGAATAACTTCCTCTTCCTTTGATCTTCTTCCTCACTCTTCCAAAACCGAAAACTCACTCTTCCCTTTCCTTCTCATTTTCGAAAACATACTCTAGAGATAACCCTAGGGCAATTTCAAGAAGGAAAGTCAAGGTGCCATTGCCATCTACTAAGTCCAAGGAGTCCTAGAGGAAGTTGGAAGAAGAGGATCTTCACATACCCTCCAAGTGTAGGGTACCCTACGGTTTAAAGAAATTCCAGCGCAAGGATGTAAGTATCCCCTCGCCTGCAGTATAATGGTTATGTGTGATCCTTGTTATTTTCTTGTACAAAATTTAGGGCTTTTCACCTTTGAAAGTTTCGGCCCCCTCTTGAAGGGAGGCCTTGGACACTTTTTATTACATGGAAAGATTCCTTGAAATTTAGGGTATGCTTATATGTTGTTTATCTTCATGTTGTAATACCAAAAAAATTGGGATTTGCACCCTTATAAGTTTCGGCCAAGCATGATAGAAATCAGGGTTTGGGGGATTTTATGATTTTCTATAATGGATTCATGCTTAGGAATGTAGATCAAGTGTTTGAATATATGTTTGTATGAATATTTGATACTCCTACCCTATGAAACTAGGGTTAGGGTTTAGATGGGTTTCGGCCAAGACCTAGGAATTTGGGTTAGTGGATGCTAACCCCACTTTGAGGGTTAAACCATGTTTAAATTGTTAACATGAAATATACTAGAGGTGTTTGTAAGAATGTTTGAAGGAATGCTTGATTGGAAAACCAAACTCCTTTACTTGTGAGTTTCGGCCAACCCTAGTTCTAGAGTTGAGAAGTACCTAATGAGACCATGAAACATGCTACTACATATGTGATGTGTATATAAATTATATGACCTATCTTATTAGGTATGAAAGCATGCCATATAGCCCATGGGGCACCTTGATGATATGAACATGATGTGTTTGATAATATGCTTAAAAAGGGTTACTCTATTGAAACTGGGATCAAGAGCACCCGAATGTGTGGTGTGTCCCTAGGGGATCAAGAGCACCCGAATGTGTGGTGTGTCCCTTTGAGAAGTGATTAAGAGTACCTTTAGGCATATACATATATGAGTAATTGAATGATAAATTACTTTACTTTGAAAGTTGTGTACCCGACTCGGAAGGGGGTCGTTAAACAAATCCAATGTGCATGTTAACTGAAGGTCATGGCATTGGTAGGATGGAAGGGTCCTGCTCTATTTAGATTGGTGGCTCGCTACCCCAATTTATTAGGGAACGCGCATGATGTGGTACTACAACTGGGCCCTGGAGATATTGTATTTTCAAGTACTTACCATTATGGAACTGCTTTTGAAAAACATATTATTTTCTCATTGAGAGATAATCTTGTTCGGTAAAGTACTTAGAGAGTTTTGATGTGATGTTTATGATGCTTGATGAGATGCTTATGTTGGATCGAGAAATGCGAGAGAGGGGGGGGTGAATGTCGCAATTCGTTCGGATTTAAAAAGAGCGGGTGCGCAGCGGAAATAAAAGAGAACACAACAACGCAAACACAGCCGGTTTACTTGGTTCGGAGCCTGGGTCGACTCCTACTCCAAGGCCCACGGTCGTTGACCATTTTCTGCGGGCAATTCTATAAGTTCGCAAAAGTTTACACACAAATAATAATAAAAATATTCTCGTAAACTTAAATACAACTCTTGTTACCGACGTCCGGTGAAGATTGAAGTTCTGGAGCAGCGGGACGTCGTCGGCTTGAGTTGGCAGCTTTCTGGAGCGTGTCGTGGAAGCAGAAGAGCGTAGAATTGTCGAAGGAATTGGTTGTTGAAGAATAGGGTCGAGGCCCTCTTTATATAGGGCAGGGGGCGCCCGACATGCTCGGGGCGCCCCCTACGTGGCTCTTGATCCGGCGAGCCCTCTGGTCAAGGCTGATCTCTTCATCTTCGGGATCAGCTTTGACCGGGGCGCTCGACGCGCGCGGGGCGCCCGGTTGACCGGTCAAAGCGTCATCTTCAGGGCTTCGCGAGAGTGAGCTGCAGCAGCCTTCAGTGGCGTGGGACAGTGGGCGCCCGAGACACGCGGGGCGCCCGACATGCGGGGCGCCCGACACACGCGGGGCGCCCCCAATTGCGCTGCTGTCGGGGCGTTTACCTCTCTGCTGACTTTGGGTTGACTCTGGGGCGCCCGACACATCCGGGGCGCCCTACTCAGCTACGGCCTCACTCCTTTGAGGCTCTCTGAGCTGCAGAAACACAGTCCTTCGGTCCTGCATCCAGGGTTAGTCCAAAACAGCAAATAATAAGTTAGTTAAAACAGCCTTAGCTGTCTTGGTTCTGACTTTGGATCTCCAAAATGGTGCCCTAGGTCGAACCGACGCCTAATGTTCCCTCAAGGGGAACGCGTCCTCACCTACTCCTCTCGGGAGAATTTACCTGGTGCCAACCGGATCCTCCAGTTGGACTTTTGCCCAGCAGCCCTTCGCCAGGTCTTGAGTTTCGCCCAGCAGCCCTTCGCCAGGACTTGGTTTTTCCCCAGCAGCCCTTCGCCAGGTCTTGAGTTCCTGACAGCCCATCGTCAGGTGCCTAGCATCCCTTCGCTAGGACTTGGTTTTTGCCCAGCAGCCCTTCGTCAGGACTTGGTTTTTGCCCAGCAGCCCTTCGCCAGGTCTTGAGTTCCTGACAGCCCATCGTCAGGTGCCTAGCATCCCTTCGCTAGGACTTGGTTTCCTGCACTCTCAAGCAGCATTGTTAGACAACAAATAACCCTCAACTTTGAATCCTTTGCCAATATCAAAACAAGGTTCGATCTGGTGCTTCCTGCACCAACAATCTCCCCCTTTTTGATTATGGCAACACAATTCAAAGTTAAGGAAAAAAATTACAACAGTTAAGAGTATAAGGTAAACAGTGAAGCATAACTGAAGCATAACTGTAGAGTTGACAAAAAATTCTTTATTTTTCATACTCCCCCTAAAACCCTGAATACTTGAATACTTGTGTTATAAAATAGTTAAAATACTTAACTTTGACCTTTAAAATACTTAACTTTGACCTTTCCTCCCCCTTTGACATATATCAAAAGCATACATGGGTTAGCAAGGTTTCTAATGGGGAGTTTTGAGTTCTACCAAAAATAAGTTTTTGACAAAGTATTTTTCAAAAAGAGCAAGAGTATTTGTATCCATAGACACACTTTTGAAAAGCCAGCTTAAACTTTGTTAAAAACCCCCTTTTTTTCAGACAAATTTTGATTACTAAGGAAAATTTTATTTAGAAAAACATGCACTAAAAATAACTTTGAACCACTTAGAAATGCTTAAAATTTTGAAATATCTTAAAAATAAAATTCCCTTTCTCTCCCCCTTAATGTAAAACTCTTCTCCTTATGTTTTAGACCATTTTTAAGTCTAATATAAAAATATTTTGAGAGAAGTTTTAAGGAGAGCGTTTGTGTATCAGAGCCTATGGGTTTTGAAAGCATAAAAATACTTAGGATAATTCTTGAAAGTATAGCAAACAGTTTTAAATTGCACCAACAAAATTTTATTTGGAAAAGTATTGAAAAGATATTTTATATTTGTAGGCCAATCTTTTAGAAAATTCACGCACTTAGAACAATATTGCCTTGAAAAACATTTATACTTTTGAAAACATTATAGCAGTACTTTTTGACAGATATTATGTATTTTTGAAGATATAAGTGCTTTTGAATCTTCAAAAGTACTTTTGAAATAAATATTATGCATTTTTTGAAAAATCTAAGTACTTTTGAAATAAATTAAGATTTGAAACACATAAGTACTTTTAAAAAAGTATTTAGACTTTGAAAGATATAAGTAATTTTGAAAAGACTTAGACTTTGAAAAGTATAAGTAATTTTTGAAAAGAATTATGCATTTTGAACACAAAATATTTTACTTGACTAGGTTTCTTTTCCATCTGACACAATCCTAGGAAACCTTGTTGACTACAAGGACATTTTCCTAAGTGTCCTGGAAAATTTTCTCCAACCCAAGTAAATATTATAAAATTAATTTCATAAGCCACAAGAATTTTGTAAAATAATAGTATTTTGACAGAAAAATTATTTAAGTTTTCAAAAGGATTTTGAACTTGCAGTGCATGAAAACATATATTTTGAAATTTTTCAACAATTCTTTTAATTTGATCTCCCCCTAAACTTGACCCAGTCCTAGGAAGCTTGTTGACTACAAGTGATCTTCCTCTGAGTCTTAAGGTTTGAGTCAGATTAGAAAGAACTGTTTAATAAAGACATAAGTAAAAAGAACCTTTTTCTGAAGTTTTTCTTTTGACTTAGACTCCCCCTTAATTTGACACATCCTAGGAGTCCTTGAAGATCATGAAGTGGACCTTTCCTCTGTGTCTTTAGGGTTTGTCAAGATCAAAAGAAGCACTTTTGAACAATCTTCTGAGTATGATAACTTTCAAGGAGATAAATTTTTGAAAACTCAATTTGGAATAATAACACAGTTTAAAAAAACTTTGAAATGATAATAAGTTTTCCAAAGCGATAGTAATATATTAAGGTTTTTGAATCAACTTATTGAAAGCCTTTGAGATGAAAATAAGTTTTAAAGCACAAGGATTTTGAGAAATCTAAAAAACATTAGGAAGAACTCCCCCTGTATCCGACATAGACTGACTTTATCTAAGACTTTAGTGTTGACTAGGTTTGACCATGTTTGACTCAGTTGACTAAGGTTTGACTATGTTAATCATAGTTTGACTATGTTGGAATTATCCTCTGAATTAAAACACAACGTAAAAGAAATTGTAATTGAACTTAATTTTCCTGTCTCACCCAATCTAGGATTTTCAAACAGTTAACCTTAAAAGTTCTTTGTGAGACAGGTTTGAAGGTAAAAATTAATTTTGAAAAGGAATTTTCATTTATTTTGAAAAAATTTATTTAATTTTGAAAACAGATTTGATAAAAAAATAAGTTTAGAAAGCAAAAATTTTGAACACTGATTAAGTGATTTTTGAAACAGAATAAGTTTGAAAAATAGAATTTTGAAAACAGATTAGAATCTATAATTATTTGAAATTTGTGTTAGATTCGAATTTGACAAAAGATAATTTGAATTAGAATTTCAGAAATTGGCTTCCAGGTCTTGGCGAGGCACTAGGCCTTCTTTGGCCGTAGCCTTATGGGATCATCCACCCTTTCCTAGACAAAGCCTTTTAATGAAATTTCATTTTCAAATTAAATTAGGTCATTTTCTGGTCTAACTAGCTTGGGTCTTGGATTGGTAGCTTCGGCTGGTTTCACCAGTCTAAAGAGACCAAGTAGACTTGATCTTATTAGAGTTGGTTTCCCCAACGTACTATCATCTCACCTCCTCCCAATACTATGTTTTCAAATTTCAAGTAATTGGTTAAGTCCTTAAGCTATCTAGTCCTATGAATAGCCAAAACAAAAATTCAGATAATGTCATAGTGAGGAGAAATTTCTGGATTTTCTAAGTTTGCAAAATTATTAATCAGTTTTTCTTGTATATCAATTTTAATTTTCAAAGTCTCATTTTCTTGTCTTAACATTTTGAATTTTGACTTTGCTAATATACATGATTTCATTAAGTTATCTAAGCATGCATCCATATCTAAATTTGACCAAGGGAGATTAATTAATCTATCAATATTCAAGGTAAAGAGTGGATTTGGATGTAAATTACAGTTACCCATTTTGGATGGTTGCCCTGGATCTTTGTAACGTTTATCTGTGCATTCCTCTTTGTAATGCCCAACCTCCTGACACTTGAAGCATTGGATGCGACTCTTGTTCTTTCGTGCTTTTGGAGCTCGTTTCTTTGTTGCCGTCGGTGGTATCGTTTGAATCTTACGGGTAGGACACTTAGTTTGGTAGTGCCCTCTCTCCCTGCATATGTAACAAATTATATGATTTTTAAAATTTAAATTTGTAATTTTACCATTTGATTCCTTATTGGGAATCTCCCCCTTAATTGTTGCTGTCTCGGATCTAGATTCATCTTCTGGTTCCGTGTCTGAGTCGGACTCGGATACTTGTTGAAGCTCCTTCTTTGGTAGTTGTTTAGGAGATTTCCCTGCAATAGAAATTATACCTTCCTCGACCATTATAGTATCTGTTTGATTATTTAATTCTAATTTTGAAAAGAATTTAAAATTACTTACCATCTCTGTCAGTTCATCGTTTGATTCTGGTTCAGACTCTGACTCGGCTGTTTGTGCTTGGACCGAAAAGGTAAGATAATTTACCTGATCTTCTTCTTCATCTGAGATCTCTTGATGAAGGTTAATCAGTTTTTCCCAGATTTCTCTAGCACATCTGAATGGACCTACTAGTTTGAGTTGCTCGTTGGTTAGACCACATTGCAAGATTACTGTTGCCTTAGCATCAGTCTCGATCTTCCTCAGAGTTGGTTCGTCCAATTTCTCCCAAGCGATCGATATTCCATCTTCTACGGGAAAAGAAAATCCCGTTTGGATGATTAGCCATAGGTCCATGTGGGCTTTTAGAAGCGACTCCATTTGACTTCTCCAAGAGTTGAAGTTCTTGCCGGAGAAGAGTGGTGGACGGGTACTATTCCATTCTTGATTGGCCATTAGTTTAAATCTTGCACACAATAATAAAAAAAAGATGTACCAAGACTTGGTCTTGGATTAGTAGTGCGGGAGCAACAAAAAATATTGCACGAATTTCGAAGGAAAATATTTAAAATAATAATAAAAATTTTTTAGAGAATGTTGATTTTAACAATTTTGATTAATGAAGAAAAAGAAAAAAAATTTCTCGAATTAAGATAGCACGAATTTCGAGGAAAAATATTAAAATAATAATAAAAAAATTTTACGACAAGTTTTCACAAATTGATTATTTTATCAATTCTGACTTATGGTGAGAAAATGAGAATTCAGAATTGAAAAAGGCGAAAAATAAAGTGGTGGTTGCACCAACTTTGAAAAATACACTCACAGATATTATTTATTTGAAAAATAAAGCGAAAAAAATCCGAAAAAAATTTCAAAGTGGTGGTTGCACCAACTTTGAGTAACCCCGCTCTGATACCACTTGTTGGATCGAGAAATGCGAGAGAGAGGGGGGTGAATGTCGCAATTCGTTCGGATTTAAAAAGAGCGGGTGCGCAGCGGAAATAAAAGAGAACACAACAACGCAAACACAGCCGGTTTACTTGGTTCGGAGCCTGGGTCGACTCCTACTCCAAGGCCCACGGTCGTTGACCGTTTTCTACGGGCAATTCTATAAGTTCACAAAAGTTTACACACAAATAATAATAAAAATATTCTCGTAAACTTAAATACAACTCTTGTTACCGACGTCCGGTGAAGATTGAAGTTCTGGAGCAGCGGGACGTCGTCGGCTTGAGTTGGCAGCTTTCTGGAGCGTGTCGTGGAAGCAGAAGAGCGTAGAATTGTTGAAGGAATTGGTTGTTCAAGAATAAGGTCGAGGCCCTCTTTATATAGGGCAGGGGGCGCCCGACATGCTCGGGGCGCCCCCCACGTGGCTCTTGATCCGGCGAGCCCTCTGGTCAAGGCTGATCTCTTCATCTTCGGGATCAGCTTTGACCGGGGCGCTCGACGCGCGCGGGGCGCCCGGTTGACCGGTCAAAGCGTCATCTTCAGGGCTTCGCGAGAGTGAGCTGCAGCAGCCTTCAATGGCGTGGCACAGTGGGCGCCCGAGACACGCGGGGCGCCCGACATGCGGGGCGCCCGACACACGCGGGGCGCCCCCAATTGCGCTGCTGTCGGGGCGTTTACCTCTCTGCTGACTTTGGGTTGACTCTGGGGCGCCCGACACATCCGGGGCGCCCTACTCAGCTACGGCCTCACTCCTTTGAGGCTCTCTGAGCTGCAGAAACACAGTCCTTCGGTCCTGCATCCAGGGTTAGTCCAAAACAGCAAATAATAAGTTAGTTAAAACAGCCTTAGCTGTCTTGGTTCTGACTTTGGATCTCCAAAATGGAGCCCTAGGTCGAACCGACGCCTAATGTTCCCTCAAGGGGAATGCGTCCTCACCTACTCCTCTCGGGAGAATTTACCTGGTGCCAACCGGATCCTCCAGTTGGACTTTTGCCCAGCAGCCCTTCGCCAGGTCTTGAGTTTCGCCCAGCAGCCCTTCGCCAGGACTTGGTTTTTGCCCAGCAGCCCTTCGCCAGGTCTTGAGTTCCTGACAGCCCATCGTCAGGTGCCTAGCATCCCTTCGCTAGGACTTGGTTTCCTGCACTCTCAAGCAGCATTGTTAGACAACAAATAACCCTCAACTTTGAATCCTTTGCCAATATCAAAACAAGGTTCGATCTGGTGCTTCCTGCACCAACAGCTTATGATGCTGATAATCTTGTTCTATCTTGATTACTGAGTACATGATATGATGTATCGATATGGTTTTGCGAGTAGGCCCGGATTCTTACTAAGCATGTTTTGCTTACTAGTTCCTGTTATTTTTCTTATGCTGCAGATAGCGGTAAGAAATACTCGAACTAAAGGAAGAGGCAGAGGGAAGGCTGGAGGATGTGTGTGGTGATGGCTCGGGAAAGAACGAAAGATTCTATCTACCTTGTTTTGTCTAGAATCTAAACTGCTTCCAATAATTACTATTGAAATTGTATTGCTATACTCTGAATGTGTGATGATCATGACTACTCTACTGTGATTGAGTTAGTGATATGGAACCTATGTTATGCTTGATAATACTATCATTAATGTTTAAATGTTGTAGAATGCATGCTAAGGAAAATACTAGGTAATTACTATTTTCTGTTTCTTATGAATGCTTCCTTTGCATGTATCTAAGACTAGATAACTCTTGCTATATTCCTATGTTTTATCTTGTTCAAACTATGTTTATTCCATGTCATAGTGTGTTACATGATCTTCCTATTAGGTTGTAAATGCATGTAGATATAAAAGAAATGAAAAACCATGCTTGGTAAATTAGTCTTCAATGCCTACTACATTTCTTGTATGTAACTGTTTTGTTTGGATATACATGCTTAACATGATTGTTTGATATGAGTGTATGGACCCGTAACCCCGCCTTTAGGGTAGATATAAGGTCGGGCGTTACATATTGTATATACTATCTTTTATTAGGACACGACAAGAATTCCGATTATATTTTACTTACTAATAAATTATATTAAATATTCATTGCCTAACTCTACCCATCATAATCTAAAAGAAAATACCACTTACACTTGTAAGAAAGATGATTTGGAGTATTCATTTCATTGTTTTCGCTCAATCCAAATTACTTTACTGTCCATTCTTTACTGTTCGCATGAACTGTTACTATCTTACTTGAACTACATATTATACTAAACTTCTAACTTTCTGTTCTATCTTTCCATAGTCTTCTTTCACGTATCAAAATACCTTTTCTCATTTATCAGCCATGCTTTCTCCACTCTAATCGCAAAAATCACATTCTTATGATCTCCGTATCTTACTTCTCTATCAAGAATTTATAAAATATTCCTATATCGATCTTTTTCAAAATCTAGACCTTATTAGATCGTTTCACCTAGTAAGTTTGCTTGAAAAGAAGCTCTTATTACATTCTTGCCTCTAATAACACTAACCTCCAGTTCCTTCATACAGAGTTATAACTAAGGTCCTATTAGCTGATCTCTATCACGCCTTCTTTTGCATATCTAGTTCTTACTCTCTTTCTTTCCTGTATCAAGAATATTACCCTATGGCTACTACTATATATATATCTGCTTGAAAATTCAAATAACTTTACACATTAATCTATTCCTAATAGATATATATCACTAAGTCTTCATTTCATAACCACTACAATATCTTAGAATACCTATACCAATACTCTACTCCCTTAATACTACAGTTAATAAGTCTCCCTTAATAAAGCACCATCCTTCCTTTACTTCCATGCTCACCACTAAATATTAACATACACCATTTATCAGTAGTACAAACTTGCTTTGGTCCACCACTTTTCTTAATTCCAAACAGTCATGACACTCATACAGATAATGTCGTCATTACTTTACACATTCCTCCTCGCACATCTACTTGCTCTTCTTTTCCGATTTACTCCGTTTTGTCACCACTCAATCATTTACTATATTTATTCCACCTGACTGTAGCTACTTAAGTTAAATCTCTACGGATCACCCTCGCTCTCTATCACTCACATATAAAATACAAGTAAGGCTACTATAAGTGATTGCTATTCCTACCCATATATCAATCTCGAAAGTATTTGGTTTCATAGAAAAAAAATTAAAGTAAAGTATCGTTCATAGTTACATATCCTAAAGTACTTTTCATCATAAAACATCGTTCATACTTGAATATTCTAAAATCATAAAGTATCCTACAAGTGCTTACTATCATAAACTATGCAGAAAGATACTTACTTGGAAGTGGCAGGAAGAGGGCTTGATGTGTGTGTAGTGAGATGGAAACCGCTCTGATACCAACCTGTAACGCCCGCTTTTTTTTCCGTAAAGCGACGTTACGTTAACATACTTAGGGCATGTAGACATCATAAGGCAGCGAAATAACTTTATTTTTTTACACATACATGCCCTACTACCATTCTTAACATAATGACATGGAAACTCGGCATATTGACATCATACTTAAACATCATATCATGTCATACTTAACATCACGTCATAGAGTTCCATAAGTCATTATTCAAGCATTCAAGCATATAAGTGACCAAAGTAAAGTTCTAGCATAAACGATAAACATATGGTTTCCTGGGCCAAGTCACTACCACACACATGCGTTCTTGCCCTCCTATTGCTTCCTCATTGTCCCCTTGAATGATCTGCGGTATAAGGAAATAAGACTATAAGCACACAGGCTTAGTAAGACTCTTTCCTACTCACAAAAACCATTCATCATCTCATAAATGAGCACATGGAACATTAACTACTTGGTGCTCTACTTAGAACATAACAACTTGAATCACTTATCATATACGTGACATGGCATGAACATAAACATAAGTGAACATTCCTAGCATGGCATGAAACATGGCATAAACGTAAACATAGTAAACAATCTAAGCATGGCATGCTACATGGCATAAACATAAACACAATAAACATTCCTAGAATGGCATAATACATGGTATAAACAAAACATAATAAACATTCATAACATGGCATAATACATGGTATAAACATGTCTATAAAGTGTAAACCAACCCGTATGGCATAAACATAGGCATACCTCCTATCATAGCATATGAGCATCTTCTTAGCATAATCATGATATAGATCAATTACTCTCATGCATCTTTCTTAACATAAAGCGTAAGCATAAAATCTTATTAGCATAGCATAATGCATAGCATGAGTGGAATGCATATACATAAGGATGCTTAACTTTTAAAAACATACTTTTAAATGTTTAAACATAATCATCATATCATTGGGGTCCCCGGCTTGTACCACATACATACATCATAAGCGCGCATCCCTAGCAAATCCGAGGTAGCGAGCCCCGACCTACTAGGGTAAGGATAGCATAATCGGTAGTCCCCGAACCAAGGCGTTCTTAAGGAGCCCATCCCTGTTGCACAGCTCCGGTAGTGCCAGAACCGTGGACAGCATCGTCGGTAGTCCATAATCGAGGCGTTCTTAAGGTGCCCATCCCTTGGACCCATACTTCGGTCCGGTACAAGCCCATTCATAAAGTAAAATACTTTACATATTTCATCATTCATAAGACATTCATAGCATAACCATGTTACATAAAGCATGACTTAACACATGCTTATCCTTTCATTGTTCATACTTATTGCAAAGCATCATGATGCCTGGAAGGCATGAGCATTATCTTCATTCATAAACATGGTATGCCTCTTCTTTCATAAACATGGCATGCATCCTTATTCATACAACATGGCATGCATCATTATTCATACAACATGGCATGCATCATTATTCATACAACATGGCATACATCTTCATACCTAAAATATGGCATGCATACCTAAACATCATTCCTATTCCTAGTACTTGCATGATCATAACGTATAAGGTAAGCATTGCATCGAACATGACATGTTTTTCATAGATATTTATCCTACCACATTGAGCTTGTATGATCATGATACATAAGGTAAACATTGCATTTCTTGCCTAAGCATGATATCTATCTCAAGCATGCATAGGTAGGATTTCCATAACACTCTACCTACCATTCAAGTACATGGCATAAAACATAAGGCATTCATAATAAACCCTATTAAGCATGGCATCCAATCATAACATATAACATAAAACATGGTGCTTAAGGTTAGGGTTATAGGTAACATGATTTCTACCACATACTTGGACCTATATATATATATATATATATATATACTTCATGATAAGCATAAACCATCATTCTTTGAACCCTAACTCCACCTCCACCCCAAACCCTAGATACAAGGCTTGGCCGAAACCTATAAGGTGGAGTTCCATCAATTCCATAAACATGTAAGATAGCATAAGGTAAAGGAACAACCATACATCATCTATGAGACCATAGGAAGCCATTGCGGCTCATGATTAGGGTTAACCCTAACCTTTAGCCCTCCTTTCTAGGGCTGGCCGAAACATATAAGGGCATGGGTTCATGGAAAAATTCCATTAAAATCCCCAAATCAACCATTAAACACCAACCATACCATACCATAGGGGCCATTAGGGCCCATACTTGAGGAAAGTCCTAACTTTCTACCCTATTAGCAAGTCTTGGCCGAAACTTATAGGGTCTCTAGGCCATGTGAAAATTCACATAAATCATCCTCCATCTCCCTTATATCATGATAATACATAAAACACATACTTGAAGTTTTAGACCCAACCCTACCCATGGGTTATTGAAGTTGGCCGAAACCCTAGGGGATCCTAGGGTACCCCAAAAATTCTCAAAAATTATATTTAATCTCTAAATATCATGAAAGCACATTAGACAACATTATGAAGATTTTTAGCATCATCATGGACCCAAAAATCCTAGTGGCCGAAACCCATAGGACTAAGGTCCTTGGTTTTTTTTTCTTTCAACATCAAATCCCAAAAACCACCAATATATCATGCTAAAAACATAAGGAACTATTATACCACAAGTGAGGGAGTCTTACCTTGGTTGATCTTGATTTTTAGACCTTAAAAGAGAAGGAAATTGTAAATCCTTTGGACACTTGAACCCCCTTGCCCTTGTATCCTTGGAAAACCATTAGATCTTGGTGATGAGACCTTCTTGTGGAGCTTTTCCAAGGGAGAACCTCCCTTGTGGTGTTCGGCTAGAATGAGGAGGGAGGAGGAGAGAAAATGCAATTGATGGAAGGAAGAAGGTAACTCCCAAACCCTCTTCTTTATAACACATTAAGGAGGGTAAGTGAAGAGTCATGGAGTCTCTTCCTCTTCCCTTAAGCCATAACGAAACTCCATTTCATTCCCTCATAACATTCCCTTGCTAGGTGAGTTGGTTAGAGCATGCATGGTTGTATAAGAGGTCCAAGGTTCAATCCTTGGTCCATGCACCTTATTTTTATTTTATTTTTCCTTTTATTTTCCCCAAAATTCCGAAAATTCTCTAAAAATTCCCCCATAATTATGTTAATATTTCTCATTAAAACCCCTTTATATTTATATTAAGTTTTTTACCTAAAATTCTCCAATAATTATGGTACTAAAAAGCCCATATAAGGCCCATTAGTACTTAGTTTTCTCAATTTAAATGAGAAAAATCATGGATTTCTAGGCTAAGGTTCGTACTAATATCTCTAGGTCCCTCGGAAAATTATCTAGACATGATCAATATTTTAAAGAAAATATTGAGAGAATTTTTTGGGTCGTTACAAGCTGGTTCGGCTAGCCCGGGACTACTACAAGGAGCTAAAAAATCAGACCAACAGAAGGAAAGCCGGCCGAAGAAAGGAAGAGCCAGCTGAACTTTCAAATGAAAAGACCAAACTAAATATGACCTGCTACGAATGCAAAAAGAAGGGTCACTACAAGACGGAATGCCCCAATCTGAAGGAGACGAAGAAGACAAGAAGGAAGAAGGCCCTTCAAGCTACAATGGACGAGTCTTCCTCCGAAGAAGAAGAAGAGGCCCCACAATCGAACCTGCTCGCTTTGACTGCTTCGGAAGAAATCAACACCGAATCAGAATCGGAGTCGGACGACGGAAAGCTCACATTTTCGGAGGGCGGCAAGATCACTGTAAGTGGATTTTCTAAAGTTCAATTATCAGAGTTAATTGCTTACCTTTCTTGCGACTTGCCGAAAGCCAAAATTCGAGTCGAGTCACTCCGACAGTAAGTAAAACTCCTGAAAGAGGACGCTGACTCTAGATCCTTAACTGAGAAGGTTCAAGAAGGAACCACCTCTCAAGTTGAAAAACTTGAGAAAGAGAACTCCTTGAAAATTCAAGTCAAGGATCTTAGAGCAGTTTTAGAATGATTCTTGGAAAACAGAAGTCTGTTCTAAATCGATCCGGATTAGGGTATCGAACCAAGGCTAGACAAAGGTCATATTATGCTGTACTGAATCAGTCTAGACACAAAATTCAGGCATGGGTACCCAAACTGTGCCTGAACAACAAAGTTGGACCAAATCAGTATTGGATCCCCAAGGACAAGATTCATATCTTGCCTAATCATTACCGTGTCTTTAGTCCAGGGGGAGCAGATTTAAAAACTATTTTATAGTTAAATAAATTTTGTTTCTTGTTTTAAATTGCATGATTGCTTGTTTATTTATTTTCTGCAAATTACCATGCTTAGACCTAGGACTGGTTAGATTAAGGACTAAACCAATTAACTGAAATTTGAATAACATAGTATTGGGTGGCGGTGAGATGATAGTACGTTAGGGAAGCCTTTTCTAATAAGGTCAAGTATACACTACTTGGTCTCTTTAGACTGGTAAAACTAGCCGAAGCTACCGATCCAAGACCCAAGCTAGTTAGACCAGAATTTCTCAAAAAGTAACCTTGAAAATGAAATTTCACTAAAAGGCTTTGTCAAGGAAAGGGTTGATGATCCAATAAGGCTACGGGCAAAGAAGGCCTTGTGCCTCGCCAAGACCTGGAAGCCATTTTTTGAAATTCAAATTCAGTTTACTCTTTGTCAAATTCGAATCTAACATAAAAGTTCAATTAATCATAGATTCAGATATTCTTTTTCAAAATAAATTCAAAACTAATTGTTTTCAAAATTAATTTAACTTTTCAAAATTAATCATGGTCTTTCAAAATAAATCTCTTAAATCTGTCTCACAAAAACCCATATGTGTTAGGACTTAAGTTAATACAAAAACTGATTTATGTAATATTGTTAAATAAAAACATTGAATTTAGAGTTGAATTGTCTTGATTGTTGGTTGGTCATTAGAGTCAAACTTGGTCAAACAGTCAAATTGGTTAATGGTCAAACAATAGTCAAATCGGGCGCCCGTGACCCCTCGGGCGCCCAATCCCTTTCTCCTCGACCAAGACAGCAAAAGCTGCCCATATTTCCAGCTAACCTGGGCGCCCGTGACCTATCGGGTGCCTAGGGCAGTATAACAAGTCAAGGCAGAAAAGCTGCCAAAGGCAGCAACGACTGACTGGGGCGCCCAGGTCCTCATGGGCACCCCCAGGACCTACTGTCAAAGAAGAAAGACTGCCAAAGGCAGCTGCTTTCTGACCGTGGCACCGAAGACCTCCCGGGCGCCCGACCGACTTCTATATAAAGCCTCGAAACCACCTTCCTTTGCCACACCAAAAATGAACCTCTTCTCTAACTCTTCTCTTCCTAAGGTGCCCGAACGACCCTCTCGTGCCCTCGAACGCACCACTGCAACCATGCCTCCCCGGATGACTACGCGGTATCAATATTTCATGCATTTGTAATTAATTCCTTCTTATTTTGCTAAATGCATGTTACTTGTTATGACTTTTAGAAAGCGACGTGCTAATCAACCAAACCCTGGAACCGAGCCTAGCCACGACCCTAGGTTTCCAACCCTAGAATTATTCAATAAGTTTGCTAGGACGACCTACAAACCCATCAAGACAAGCTTCTTGAATAGGCAGTTTTTCACTCAATCCTGTCCATTGGCTATGGACGTAATCAACTTCTACAACTTGATCGACTTGTTTTCTACACACATCCTGTGAATACGACCCTATGTGCAGAATTTTACAACAACTTAGTAAGACAAGATGATCTTAGTCATATTACCACTGTACAAGGAATGCCTTTGACTATCACGCCCTTGTTGTTTAACAAATTCCTTGGACTTCGACCTTCCTAGTCCACCTTCTGCTATTACCCTCCTAGAGACCCTCCATTTGCTCCTCCTTACTCCCACATCGATCTGGACACCCTTCATTCATACTTCTATAGAAATCCTCGAAACCCTTTGGTTAGACGATTTAAGTCTGTAGATCTACAAGTCCAGGACTACGCTCTTTATAGAGTACTGGTCCGTTGCATTCTTCCCTTGCCCACTAGGGACGTCGTGATTATGCGACCATTCCACACCTTCTTACTGTACGCATTGATCCATCACCTAGACATAGACATTGGACTTCATATATATCACACCATTCTACATGCGTCTAGTATTACTACCCAGGGTCGGGTACGCACCCCTTACTGCCACATCATCACTTCTCTTCTTCATCATTACGGTCGTGATATTACCGACGGAGAGATGACCTCGATGACTGAATTTGACCAAATTGGATTTAGAAACTTTTCCCTAGCGGGCATAGATGTCTCGAGTTCTGGGGTGTTATCATGGAGACGTCAGCGAGCCGAAGCTCAGATCGATTCCGACGAGGACGTAGAGGTCAACGTCGCAAAGCTCGCTGTCAAGATTCGGGAGCAGATGGACGAGCCCCCACCTTTGACGACTGACGAGAGATTAGCACTACTTCAGACAGAGATCCACAACCTTAGGGAGGAAGTGGAGGCCAATCATGTAGGGTATATAGAGGCAAATGAGGCCCGTTACACTGAGTATATGAATGCCCTCAGAGTTGATCGAGAGACTAACGACGCACGATATAATGAAATGATGTTTTTGTGATCATGGCAGCCTAGCCCATTTGACCATCCTGGCCCTTCCTCTTAGTTCAGATTGATATTCTCTATTGTACTGTTGACTAGTTGACTACCCCTACTCAGTAGGGTTGATATGTATTTGACTATGGTTTGACTATGCTGGTTCTCACCTTGACCAGTTTGCTTCTATATCTAGTTGCTAGTTGTTTACTTGATGATCTGCTTTTTATCAGTTACTCAGTTAGGGTTATGCTTGGTAGAATAGGACTACTCTAATTATGTTTTTCAAAAACTATTTTATTTTCTGCAAAATCAATTCTTTATCTGATTTTGTTATTTAAAATGATTTTTCCGACTTAGTTTTTTTTTAACAAAATTACCCCTTCAAAAACTAGGGCTTTTTCGCAAAATAGACATAGCCTAGGCCCTAACCCTAGAGTTGCATGCACCTATAGATCTAGAAACCAACATCTCACAAGCACCTTAGGGTACTTTTGATTGATAACCTAGAATTGGTTGAGATGCTTAGGTCTTTGCCTTAATTCAAGATGATTTAAGTCAATGCATCTGCAGTAATTGGGGCACTAAATACCAACTAAACAGCAATGAGGTTAAGTGTCAAGCTTAGAAAATCTAACATGATCAGATCACTTAACATGACTAACCCTAGCGAAAGCTACTGTTTATAACAGTTAGTAAGTAGCAAATTGGGTTAGACAGGACTCGAAAGCAGAAATTCAAATTGATTTGGTCCAGTTTAAATATAGAATTGGTTCGGTACAACATTTTACCATGATTACTCAATTTCAAAGCTATTTTTTTTGCTATATTTTTTTTGATATATGGCAATGGGGGAGAGATTGGAGAGGAGAGAAAAGGCGGGCTCAAAAATTTCAAAAATTTTAAACTATTTTTTCTCCAAATTAAATCTTTTTCCTAAAAACTTTTATCTCCTGTTTTTCAAAAAGTAAAGCCCCTTAAATACTTAAGTTCATTTTGAAAATTAATTTTTTTTCTTGGTTTCAAAAATTATTCTAAGCATTTATTCTGGAAAATTTTCTGAAATTTTTTAAGTCAAAAAAAGTGTTAGAAAAATTTTCTAAAGTACTTAAACTGCTTTCTTAAACTGTTAGAAAAATTTTCTAAGTACTTAAACTGCTTTCTTAAACTATTAGCAAAATTATCTATGTACTTAAATTGCTTTCTTAAACTGTTCGCAAAATTTTCTAAGTACTTAAATTACTTTCTTAAACTGTTAAAAATTCACTAAGTATTTATACTTTCAAAATTACTTGCTTTCAAAAATTTATTCCAAGTACTTATTCTAAATCTTTGGTTAGTCGAAAATTTTCTAAGTATAAAATTCAAATTCCCCTAAAAATTTTCCAACCCAAAATATTTTGAAAAAGGTTTCAAACTTAAAAACATTTTTGAAAATTTTCTTAGTGTTGAAAACTTGAAAAACGCTTCGCTTTAAGACTTAAAATTTTTTTCAAAAACCCCACGAACTTTTGAAAACTCTAGGGGTAGATTTCTTCCAGGGGGAGGAAATCAAAACTGATACTTTACCTACTTTTTGTTAAACTTAACTTTTTGAACCAGGTTGCCATAAATCAAAAAAGGGGAGATTGTTGGTGTAGGAAGCACCTAAGTCGAACCTGGGTTTTGATAATGGCAAAGGGTCAAGAGTTAAGATGTTATTTTTGGTCAAATGTGTTCACTAAGTGTGCAGATAAAAATCCTGGTGAAGGGCTGCTGGGCACCTAGCGAAGGGCTGCTAGGCATCGAAACCCTAAGACCTTGCGACGGGCTTCTAGGCACCTGGCGAAGGACTGCTAGGCATCAAAGACCTGGCGAAGGGATGCTAGGCACCTGGCGAAGGGCTGCTAGGCATCAAGGACCTGGCGAAAGGCTGCTAGGCATTGAAGACCCGGCGAATGGCTGCTAGGCACCTGGCGAAGGGCTGCTGGGCAAATGTCCAACCGGAGGAGCCGGTTGGCAAAAGGTAAAATCTGTTGAGAAGAGTAGGTGAGGACGCGTTCCCCCTCGAGAGAACAGTAGGCGTTAGTTCGACCTAGGGTTCTATTTGGGAGACCCGAAGTCAGAACCAAGACAGCTACGACTGTAAAAACTAACTAATATTCTTGCCTTGTTTGTGTTGGTACTAACCTTGAATGCAGGGGCCGAAGGAGTGTGTTTCTGCAGCTCAGAACGCCCTATAGGAGAGGGGCAAGCAGCTGAGCCAGGCGCCCGGGAGGTCCCGGGCACCCAAGGTCAAAGCCAAATAGCAGTTAAACCAAGAAGCGCTTCGAAACAACACTGGGCTAGGCGCCCGGGAGGTCCCGGGCACCCAAGGTAAAAGCCAAAGATGATTTGAAGCAAAATCAGCCACGAAGCCTGTCGACCCAGTCAACCTGGGTGGCCGGGAGGTCCCGGGCGCCCTAGTCAGCTCCAGAGCCGATTCGAAGGGGATAAGCGCTGACCAAGCTTCAGATAGAAGTTCTCGGATCCGAAGGCACGTGTCAGGTGCCCCCGACATCCCAGGCGCTATTGGATAGAGAAACACGATAGAGGGGGGGGGAGCTGAATATCATGAAAACGTTTCAGATTAAGAAAACGAGAATACGCAGAGGAATTAAAAACAAACACACACAGTGTTAGTGATATGAGAGAAGTGTCCTAAGGCAATCGCCTTATGATTGTTAACATTTATTTTAATAAATGATAATTCACTATTTGAGTATACATGTTTGTGTATTTGATTGGGATCTTAAACTCATCTACTGAATGTCCGCAATACAACTCACAGCATAAGAGAATTTGTGATGGGATCACAACTAGTGATTATCTCTAAATGTGCAAATGTGAAGTATTGAAAATATCCCTAGTCGATGAATTGATAAATACGGACACTATCAATTCTGTTGAGACTAGCATGGGTTATTCTCTAATCAGCTGATTCTCACTGGCTGGTGACATTGGGATGTCCGGAGATAAACATGGATGCTAGTTAAGGGAACTAGTTCATTGGAGTGACTAGCTGTAAGACTTCTTATGGAATCTATATATAGAAATGTCAATGAAGTTCTTACTGCGGCTTAAGTGCGATGTTCCTTTGACTTGCGGTGTTCAAGTCATCTTGGTCATGGAGACTTATACTTTAACATCTTAAGCAAGCATCTCCAAGGAGGTGTGGACCCAGGATGATTGGGTATAAGCCGAAGTGCCCGAAGATGTTTGAACAGCCTACAAAGGATTCACCACTCCTTGCGAGGAGATGTATACCCAGGCCCATCATCGGATTGTTACTCAAAACCTCTGGCCAGAGTATATCATGTTTAGAGTGCGAGTCTCTAAAATACATGAGAGTAACTAGAAATCCAAAGGACGAGAAAGACACTACTTGGGCTAGGTGTGACGTAGTCAGCCTAGTGGGGACTGACACAAATAGACCGTGTCCTGAACCAAGTGGGTATAAGATGATGAAGGGAATGGGGCACGATTCAATAGAGCTGCTGAAGGGTTTCAGAATAATTTCTTCTGAGGTCAAACCGTTGATCTTTCGATTAATTGGGGATCATGATGTACTACTAGGTGCCACTCATGATCGTTCTATAATTTGTTGATTATAGACGGCCAACATAAATCGAAAGCCTATTTAGTCACACGCACTATGAGTAATCCGAGGGATTTAAAATGAGTTGAAAATTGGATTTTTCGATCAAGAGAAATAAGTCGAATCTGAGTTAATCAGAGGCGCAATGGAAGCTAAAATTGGCTAAGTCTTTTGAAGGCTTATTGGGCGAATTAAATGAGTTTAATTCGCGTTGGTTCGACTCGGTTTGGGCCGGCCAAAGAGGGTGTCAACCCTCCTTGGTTGGCCGGCCACCTAAAGGGAGAGAAACCAATTAATTTTGGTTTAATTAATAAAATAGATCTAGCGCGATTTATTTTATAAATTATGGATAAATAAATTTGTATAAAGAAATTTAAATAAATAAATTTATAGAAATTTATTCTTTTTTATGAAAGTTAAAATAATCCATGAATTGGTTTATTTTAATTTTATAAAATCAATTGTGAATTGATTTTTTCATAATAAGAATGTTTATAAATTTCTTATAAAATTTATTCCATAATTTAAAGAGAAGAAGAATTTGTTTTATTATAAATTAGTTATAATAAAATTAGGCATAACGGAATAAGTCATAAGAAATTTTATAGGATAAAATTCTTATGATAACTAATTTCGTTAATTCTGTTAAGAGGAGACTTGGCAAGGGAGAAGCAACTATATAAGGAACCAAAGGGAAGTCTTTATTCCTAATCAATCAATAATCGAGTATTGATATAGAGCCCCCCTTCTCTCTCCCTCTCTCCCTCTCCTCTCACTTTCCTTCTGGTCGCGCCGACTCATGTATGGAGAAAGGTCTTCTCCAGCGACTCAATAGCCGAGAGTCTCAAGGTAATTGCCAAGAGGAAGTTGTTGATTTTTGGTCAACAATTGCGGCTTGAGGATTTGCCGATAGCTTGAGGTAATTGCCAAGAGGAAATTGTTGATTTTTGGTCAACAATTGCGGCAAGAGGAAATTGTTGATTTTCGGTCAACAATTGCGGCAAGAGGAAATTGTTGATTTTTGGTCAACAATTGCGGCTTGAGGAAATTGTTGATTTTCGGTCAACAATTGCGGCTTGAGGAATTGCCCGCGGCTTGAGGCAAGGCAATTGTTGATGCGGCCGAGGCAATTGTTTTTCTTTAGGATTGGTTGCCGTGAGCCATCAAGAAGAAGGAGAAGCCAAACAAAAAGAAGAAGAAGCGGATCGCAACTCCTCTCTTCCCGAAATTTAGATTCCGTTTCTTGTTGGTTAGTTTCCTATCTTTTCTCTTGTTCTTCTAGTTATGCCTTCCGAGAATCTAGTAGTTCTTATCGGCACAAAACTCGTGACTTTGCGAAGTCATCCCGAAGAGAACTCGGCGTGGACGCGAATAGAGGCAAAGCTTCCAAGGGACGCTACGGTTGGATCTCGTCCCTTACTTCAGGTTACGCGAGGTACTTGGTAAATTAGTTTACTTTTCCGCAAAGTTTTAATTTATGATTATGCCAACACACTGTAAGGTTGCATGCTAGATACGAGGTTAAAATAATTTAGGAAATTATTTTATGCTAATTCTTCCGCTGCACGTAAAAATTTAAAATTTTACGAACCCGTATCATTGTCGACATGCACCCGGTCCCAACACACAGCACGCAAGTGGTTTTACTTGGTTCGGAGTCACGATCGGCTCCTACTCCATGGGCCACGGTCCTTGACCGTTTACTGCGGGCAATTCTATATGTGCGCAATGATTTACGGAGTATCATATAGAAATTTTGCAGTAAGTAAATGACAACGCTTTTCATTACCGATGCCCAGTGTTGATTGTACTTCGGAGCAGAGGGTCGTCGTTGGCGCTAGAATCGTGAGATCGGAGTTTTCCGGAGAAGAGTGCTTGAACGAAGAGCGTAGAGACGTTGGAAAATTGATGTCTTGAAGCCTTGGGGTCGAGCCCCTTTTATAGTGCTCCTGGAGGCGCCCTGGATGTCGAGGGCACCTGACACGTGTCTTCAGATCCGAGAAACCTCATCCGCAGCTCGGTTAGTGCTTATCCCACCAGAATCGGCCTCGGAGCTGACGGGGGCGCCCGGGACACTAGGGGCGCCCTGGTTGACATGGTCTGCTGGCTTCGTGGCTGATTTTGCTTCGATTCACTTTTTGCTTTGACTCAGGGCGCCCGGGACCTCCAGGGTGCCCTGCTCACTGCAGTTTCGAAGCAACTCTTGCTTCCTTGTTTTACCTTGACCATGGGGTGCCCGGGACCTCTAGGGCACCCTACCCAGCTGTCTGCGCCTCTCCTTTGGGGTGTTCTAAGCTGTAGAAACACATTCCTTCGGTCCTGCATTCAAGGTTAGTTCCAAAATAGCAAAGCAAGAGTATTAGATAATTCTTTATAGCTGTAGCTGTCTTGGTTCTGACATCGGGTCTCCCAAATGGAACCCTAGGTCGAACCGACGCCTACTGTTCCCTCGACGGGGAACGCGTCCTCACCTACTCCTCTCAGGAGAGTTTACCTTTTGCCAACCGGCTCCTCCGGTTGGACTTTTACCCAGCAGCCCTTCGCCAGGTGCCTAGCAGCCCTTCGCTAGGTCTTCATTGCCTAGCAGCGCTTCGCTAGGTGCCTAGCAGTCCTTCGCCAGGTCTTCAACTCCTAGTAGCCCTTCGCTAGGTGCCTAGCAGTCCTTCGCCAGGTTTTCAACTCCTAGCAGCCCTTCGCTAGGTGCCCAGCAGCCCTTCGCTAGGTGCCCAGCAGCCCTTCGCTAGGTGTTAGGGTTTCGATGCCTACCAGCCCTTCGGTAGGTGCTCAGCAGCCCTTCGCCAGGACTTCTTTCTGCACACTCAGTGAACACATTAGATGACAAATAATACTTAACTTTGAATCCTTTGCCAATATCAAAATAAGGTTTGATATGGTGCTTCCTGCACCAACAATCTCCCCCTTTTTGATTTATGGCAACACAATTCAAAGTTAAGGAAAAATTTATAATTGTTAAGAACATAACCTAAAAATCAATGGAGTATACCAGTTATGAATAGAATAAATGTAGATTTGAAAGAAAATCCTTTATTTCTCACTCCCCCTAAAACCCTGAATACTTGTGTTATAAAATACTTAACTTTGACCTTTCCTCCTCCTTTGACATATATCAAAAACATATATGGGTGAGCAAGGTTTCTAATAGGGAGTTTGAGTTTTTGAAAAACTTCTAAGTTTTTGAAAAAGTGTTTTCAACAATAGAGTAAAAGCATTTGCATCAACAAAAACATTTTACACTTAGATAATTTTCCCTTTTGAAAAATTTTGCAAGCCTAAATTTTTACTTACAAGGCTTTGCAAAAAGAATTTAAAAAAAATTATTACTTAGACAAGATTTTGAAGCTAAATTTCCCTTAAAAATGTTTTCACATAGAGAATTGGGAAAAATTTGCTTACAAAAAAAAATTGCACACTTAGAAGAATTTTTTTGGAAACACTTTATGCATTTTAAAAAACAAAATCTTTAAGAAATCTCTAGACAAGTTTTTCACAAAAAAACTTTACTTATAAACATTTGCCAAAATTTTCAAAAAGTTTTTGCTCAGACAAATTTTGTTTACTAAGAAAAATTTTAGTTAAGAAAAAAACATGCACTTAACAAATTTGAAACACTTAGAAATACTTAGAAAATTTTAAACCACTAGAAATACTTGAAAGCACTTGAAGTAGTTTGAAATTTTAAAAGCATTTAGCACTTAAAAACAATTTTGAACTACTTAGAAATTTTTGCTTTGCTTTTTGAAAAAGTGATAAAAGTTAAATATAGAAAAATTCCTTTCTCTCTTTCTTGCTCTCCCCCTTGGGAATATATCAATAAAGAAATATATTTTGAAATAAGTTTTTTAAAAAAATTTTGTATCAGAGACTATGACTTTTGAAAACATAAAAATACTTAGTATAACTCTTGAAGGCATTGCAAAAAGCTTTAAATTGCACCAACAAAACTCCACTTTGAAAAGTATTAAAAAAATATTTTGTATTTGTAGGCAAATCTTTGAGAAAATTCACACACTTAGAACATTATTGCCTTGAAAAGTATTAGTACTTTTTGAAAACATTATATTTTGGAAAATAGAAGTACTTTTGAAAGATATTACTTAAAAACAATTTTAATTTTATTTTGAAAATATAATACTTGAATTGGTTTCTTTTTTAGTCTGACACAATCCTAGGAAACCTTGTTAACTACAAGGACATTTCCCTAAGTGTCCTAGAAAATTTTTCAAAGTCACGTAAGTATTATTTTCAAAAGTATTCTAAAAGGATTTTAAAAGTATTCCAAGGTAAAGTAAATTTTGAAAGTGATGGTATATATATAAGCAAAATGATTTAAAAGGATAGTATTTTGAAAGAAAAATTATTTATGTTTTCAAAATGATTTTAAGAGTGCAGTGCATGAAAACATATAATTTTGAAAATGCTCAATAATTCTTTTAATTTGATCTCCCCCTAAACTTGACCCAGTCCTAGGAAGCTTGTTGACTACAAGTACTCTTCCTCTGAGTTTTAAGGTTTGACTCAAATTATAAGAATTATTTAATAATTTTGAAACATAATTGTCAGAAATTATTTCTTTCGATTTAGACTCCCCCTAAATCTGACACTTCCTAGGAGTCGTTGTAGATTATGAAGTAGACTCCCTTTGTGTCTTTAGGGTTTGTCAAAATCAAAAGGGAATCAGGCACAATTCTTAAAATGAATTTTGAAGAATTAACATTTCAAAAAAAATGAGTATTTGAAAGACATATTTTGAAATGATAGCATAGTTTTAAACAACACATGAGTGATAGTTTGAGAACATAGTATTTTTAAACTTCTTCTTTTAATTTAAACTCTCCCTAAACCTGACACAGTCCTAAGAGGCTTGTTGACCACAAGTTAATCCTCCTCTGAGTCTTTAGGCTTTAGTTCAGATTAAAGGAATTATTCAAAACAAATAATTACCAAAAAACATTTCAAAAATTATTCTTTTGACTCAAACTCCCCCTAAATTTGACACATCCTAGGAGTCCTTGTAGATCATGAAGTAGACCTTGCTCTGTGTCTTTAGAGTTTATCAAAAGAATAGTTTTGAATAACAATATGGTAATTTTCAACATAATTTGGAATGATAATAATTTTCTAAAGAGATAGTAACATACAAGGGTTTTGAATCAAATTTAAGATTTTTGAAATGATAATAATTTTTCAAAGAGATAGTAATATACGAGTGTTTTTTAATCAAATTTTTGAAAACCTTATTTTGAGATGATACTAAATTTTAGAGCATATGGTTTTTGAAAAAAATCTAAATTTTTTGAAAAATACAAAAAAACTCCCTTTGTATCTGAATCGTCTGACTTTATCTAAGTACTTGAAGGGTCTTCATTATTGACTAGGTTTGACTATGTTGACTTGGTTTTACAAATAATTAACCCAATCAAGTCCTAGGTCTTAGTATTAATTCAATCAAGACTTAGTTTGATGAGTTAATTTTGAAAACAAATGAAATTCAATTTTTTGAAAAAAGTTGAGTGGAAAACATATAGAGTTAATTTAGAATTAATTTTAGAAAAAAATTGAGTTGATTTTGAAAAAGTATTGAACTATATAATTAGGTCCTAGACATCTCACCCAGTTCTACATGGCAAAATAGGTTACCTTATCTGTTTTGTGAAATGCTTAATTTTATCTTTGATTTTATGTTAAATCTAAGATTTACTTAAAATTTGTGTTAGATTCAAATCTGACAATAGTAAAGTGAATTTGATTTTCTATAATTGGCTTCCAGGTCTTGGCGAGGCACTAGGCCTTCTTTGGCCGTAGCCTTATTGGATCATCAACCCTTTTCATGACAAAGCCTTTTATAGAAAATTCATCTTCATGTTACTCCTTGAAAGATTTTGGTCTAACTAGTTTGGGTCTTGGATCGGTAGCTTCGGCTACTTCCACCAGACTAAACAGACCAAGTAGAGTATACTTGACCTTATTAGAAAGGTTTCCCTAACGTACTATCATCTCACCTCCTCCCAATACTAGGTTTTGAAGTTTTAAGTAACTCTTTAGTCCTTAAACTAGTCAATCCTAATTCTAAGAAAAAAAAGCAAACATGATAAAAATGATCTAAGTTACATCATACTTGAAATGAAACTCTGGTTTTTTAAAATCAGCATGGTTGTGAATTAGGTTTTCTAACGTATTAACCTTAACTAACTTATACGAATTAATCACGTTAGTTGAGATAAATATTGGATTTTCAAATATTTAAAACCTACCATTCCTAATCGTTTGTCCAGTACTCTTGTAATGATCATGAGCTAATCAGACCAGTTTAGGTCGATCTCCTTCATTGTCTTCTGATTCCGAGTCTGAGTCGGACTCGGGTACAGGTTGAAGCTTCTTCTTTGGTGGTTCTCTTGGAGCTTTCCCTGCACTAGAAATTACACCTTCCTCGACCATTACAGTATCTGTTTGATTATTTAATGGTAATTCAAAAGAAGATTCGAAATTGGTTACCATTTTTGTCTCAGTCAATTCGACTTCTGACTCTGGCTCGAATTTGCAGTCAGGTATGGATTCTTTCTCATCTTCTGATCCGGAGTCAAAGATCTTAGTGGCAGAGCTCTCTTCGTGTAGATTGATTAGTTTTTTCCAAATTTCTCTGGCACATCTGAATGGACCTACTAGTTCGAGTTGCTCCTTGGTTAGGCAATATTGTAGGATTGCAGTTGCGCTTGCATCGGTCTCGATTTGATTGAGGGTTTGTTCATCCAGTTTGTCCCACTCGATTGACAACTCATCTTCTATGGGAAAAGAGAATCCCGTTTGGATGATCCGCCATAAGTCCATGTGGGCCTTCAGAAGGGACTCCATTTGACTTCTCCAAAAATTGAAGTTCTCGCCGGAGAATAGCGGTGGACAGGCACTGTTCCACTCTTGGTTGGCCATTTAGTTTAAACCTCGTACACACAAGAAATCAAAAATGTACCAAGACTTGGTCTTAGATTAGTAATGCGGGAGAAGAAAAAAATAGCCTAACATAAATATTACACGAATTTCGAGGCAGAATAATAAAAAAATAATAATAAAAAGTTTGAGATAAATTTTTAGAAAGTGAATATTTTTGTCAATTCTGAAAGAAAATAAAAATTCAAAGTTGAAAATTTTGCTCAAGTTAAGGAACACGAATTTCGAGAAAAATATTAAAATAATAATAAAAAAAGTTAATGACAAATTTTCAAAAATCGATTGTTTTATCAACTCTAATGAATGGTGAAAAGATGAAGATTCAAAATTAAAAAAGGCATAAAACAAATAATATTTATTTTAAATTAAAAAGCGAAAAATTTGAAAAAAATCTTAAACTGGTGGTTGCACCAAGTTTGAGTCACCCGCTCTGATCCCACTTGTTGGATCGAGAATCACGATAGAGGGGGGGGTGAATATCATGAAAACGTTTCGGATTAAGAAAAAGAGAATACGCAACGAAATTAAAAACAAACATACACAGCACGCAAGTGGTTTTACTTGGCTCGGAGTCGCGGTTGGCTCCTACTCCAAGGCCCACGGTCCTTGACCGTTTACTGCGGGCAATTCTATATGTGCGCAAAGATTTACAGAGTATAATACAGAAATTTTGTAGTAAGTAAATGACAACGCTTTTCGTTACCGACGCCCGGTGTATATTGTACTTCGGAGCAGAGGGTCGTCGTCGGCGCTAGAATCCCGAGATCGGAGTTTTCCGGAGTTGAGCGCTTGAACGAAGAGCGTAGAAGCGTTGGAAAATTGATATCTTAAAGCCTTGGGGTCGAGCCCCTTTTATAGTGCTCTTGGGGGCGCCCTGGATGTCGGGGGCGCCTGACACGTGCCTTCGGATCCGAGAAACCTCATCCGCAGCTCGGTCAGCGCTTATCCCTCCAGAATCGGCCTCGGAGCTGACGGGGGGGGGGGGGGGGGGGGGGGGGGTTCCGGGACACTGGGAGAGCCCTGGTTGACATGGTTTGCTGGCTTCGTGGCTGATTTTGCTTCGATTCACTTTTTGCTTGGACTCAGGGTGCCCGAGACCTCCAGGGCGCCCTGCTCACTGCAGTTTCGAAGCAACTCTTGCTTCCTTGTTTTACCTTGACCTTGGGGGTGCCCGGGACCTCCAGGCCGCCCGGGACCTCCAGGGCGCCTTGCCCAACTGTCTGCCCTCTCCTTTGGGGCGTTCTGAGCTACAAAAACACATTCCTTCGGTCCTGCGTTGAAGGTTAGTTCCAAAATAGCAAAGCAAGAGTATTAGATAATTCTTTACAACCGTAGTTGTCTAGGTTCTTACTTCGGGTCTCCAAAATGGAAGCCTAGGTCGAACCGACGGCTACTGTTCCCTCGACGGGGAACGCGTCCTCACCAACTCCTCTCAGGAGAGTTAACCTTTTGCTAACCGGCTACTCCGGTTGGACATTTGCCCAGCAACCCTTCGCCAGGTGCCTAGCAACCCTTCGCTAGGTGCCTACCAGTCCTTCACCAGGTCTTCAACTCCTAGTAGCCCTTCGCTAGGTGCCTAGCAGTCCTTCGCTAGGTCTTCAACTCCTAGCTGCCCTTCTCTAGGTGGCTAGCAGTCCTTCTCCAGGTCATCAACTCCTAGCATGTTGGGACCGGGTGCATGTTGACATGGATGCGGGTTCGTAATTTTAAAATTTATTACGTGCAGCGGAAGATTTAGCATAAATAATTTCCCAAATTATTTAATTGCACATCTAAGCATGCAACCTTATATTGTGTAGACATGATCATTTATTAAAATTTTGCAGAAAGTAAACTAATTTACTTAATACCTCGCGTAACTCGAAGGAAGGGACGTGGTCCAACCGTAAGCATCCCTTGGAAGCTCCGCCTCTATTCGCGTCCACGATGAGTTCTCTTCGGGATGACTTCGCAAAGCCATGAGTTTCGTGCCGACAAGAACTACTAGATTCTCCAAAGGCACGACAAGAATACCAAGAGAGAGATGGGAAGACTAACCACCAAACGAAGAACGGAATCAAGATTCCGGGAGGATGGTAGAAGTTGTGCCCGCTTCTTCTTCTTCTTCGGCAGCTGCTTGGTGGATGAAGCTCACGGCAACAAAGGGGTCCTCCTTTTAGGGCCGGAGGCACTAGAGGAGGGAGAGGGAGAGAAGGAGAGAGAGAGAGGGCTTATTTCTAGATCTCTTAGATTAATCTCCAAGCCTTGCCTTAGTTCCTTTATATAGTAGCCTCTCAATCGCAAAGTCTCCTTTTTATGGAATAAATTTTCATAAGAAATTTATCATATAAATTTTTCTATGAATTATTCCATCATGCAAAGTTTTTATCATAATTTAATTTATGATAAAAACAACCATGTCTCCCTTTTCTTATGGAAAGAAATTTCTTTATATAAATTTCTTTATCATGGTAAATCAATCTATTATTGATTTTATAAAATAAAATAAACCAATCTAAGCTTCATTTTAATTTCCATGAAAAATAAATCTCTTTATATAAATTTCTTTATCCATAATTTTATAAAACAAACCACGCTCGGTTTATTTTATAATTTGAACCAAAAATTCAGTTTTCCCCTTTTGTTGTGGCCGGCCAAACAAAGAGGGTGGGGACTGATAAGTACCATTTTGTTGATTATTTTAATCGCTAAAATCCATGTTTGACCCATATTTTTCTTGCTTAATTGTGAATTTACCCTAGGTTTTAGAACTTACCTTTATTTTGGACTTAATTGCAAATCTTGATATATATGAACTATTTTTCCACTAAATTTTTGATCTATTTTTGTAGGCATGAAAGGTTCATGGACCTAGGGCATATTGGGTCAAACTTGAGTCGGAAGTGGACCCGGATCGAGTTATCAAGCTTCGGATTAATCCGGGCCGTCCGATTCAAAAGTGGCTAGATCTGAGCCATCTGGAACCATCTGAAGCAATCCGAGCTAGGGTTAGGGTTGATCAAATACTCTGATCAAGATCTGAAGGTTTCATCCCAATTAGAGCTCATTCAACCATTGGATCAAGCTCAAAGGGTTCTAGATCGTCCATTCAAAGATTAGGTTGATCTGGACCATCCGTTGCAAATCTGGAGGATCCGAGCTACCACGAGGCAGATCCTGACCACTGATCATCATCATCAATGTTTGGATTAAATTAGAGCAAGATCAGCCGTTGGATTTCCTCCGATCAATCTGGGTCGTTCATGCATATGTATTTAATCAAACTTCACCCGCAGTTCTCCATGTCGCGTCTTCCTCGCTGCAACATGTTCTTCTTCAGTTCTTAGCATTTCTTCAACTAGTTTTCTTCAATCCAAGGGGCGCAACCCCTCAATTCTTCTATTAGATCGAGTGCTAGGTCATTGGGAAGCTCATCCGTGAAGTTTCTAGCCTCAAATTGCCCAAGAAACAGAGCTGAGTGAGGGTTTCCTCAGCTCTGCCATTTGCATTCCTTTGGATCGGTTGTGCTCCATCTCCATCCACTCGAGCAGTTCAGAGGGGTTCCCTGGAGTGTTTGGATCATCCACAAGCTGCAGCGCAATCAGACACAGCTGAATTGAAGGAATTCGAATGGAAATTTCATATTTGAGCAAGCTGGGTTGGAATGGATCACTGATTGAGTTTCTCCATTGAATTGCTGAGCTTAGGGGTTCGAGGCTCACCCTTGCGTGACGAACAAGGAGTACTCGAGCTAGGAAGTGATTGAGGAGTAGATTTCTTATTGCAATTTTAGTTTTTAGCTGTAAATTTTGATTCCTGCCATCTGTATTCGATTTCTGAATTTTCTGTATTAGCTGTAGTTAACTTTCCTAATTGCTTCCTGCTTTAATCCATGTTAATTTCTGCACTTGTAGTAGATAGATTGCTTGTTTACTTAATACTTCATTTAAGTTCAGTTGTTTAGCAATTAATTCATGTGTATCAATGTATTTCTGCACATTAGTTTTAAGATGTTTCGTACCAGTTTCAATTTCTGCAAGTAATCTTTTAGTTGAAGTTTCTGAAATTTGTTTCAAGTAAACTTTAGTTCTTCTTAACCTTTTCCGAACATCAGTTTTGTGTACTTAAATTCAGCTTGCCCTGTTTGATTCTACATTTAAATTGTTGTTGCATTTAGGCATTCAAATTCTGCATAATACTTCTACATTGAGTTGTTCCTGAGTTGCCTAGTTTTCGGATGCTGAATTTATTTCTTCAATCCTGCTTAACACTCCACTGATAGCTAGGTTTCCTAAGCTTAATTGTTCAGCTTAATTTTGGAATTCAGTTTCATTTATGCATTTAGTTATAGCCAGTGGCGTATCAGTTTAGTTCACTGCTGCCATGTCTTTCAGTTTCAACTCTGCATTGTGTATCAAGCTGCAAGTCAGCTGCTAATTCTGAATTCATACCAAATAATCTTCAGTTTCTCTTCAGCATTTTCTGCATTCTCGATTAGTGACTCAAGTTAAGTTGCAATTGTTAGCTTCAGCCCTCAAATTTGTCACTGCATCATTGCCTTTGCTGGTTTAAGTTTTGCATTTTAATTTCTGCACTCAATGTAACGCCCGCTTTTTTTTTCTTTTCATAAAGCGGCGTTACATTAACATGCTTAGGGCATGTAGACATCATAATGCAGTGGAAACCTTTAACTTACACCTACATGCACTTACTACCCTTTCTAACATCATAACATGGGAACTTGGCATATTAACTTTATACCTAACATCATATCATGTCCTACTTAGCATCATGTCATACTTATCATCATGTCATTCTTAGCATCATGTCATACATAGCATCATGTCATAGAGTCACATTCAAGCACATACTAGTAGAGGTAATGTTCTATCATAAAACGAGCAACATATGGTCTCGTGGCCAAGTCACTATCACACACATACTTTATTGCCCTCCTGCTGCTTCCTTACGGTCCCCTTGCGTGATCTGCGGTATAAGGAAAATAAGACTATAAGCACACAGGCTTAGTAAGACTCTTTCCTACTCACTAAAACCATTCATCACTTAATCATGAGCATTTTGAACATTAACATACTTAGTGCTTTACTCAGCACATAAGTCTTCATGAGCACTTAGCATACATTTGACATGACTTGAACATAACTTAGTCACTTTCATAGCATAGCATATACATAAACATAAAAACATACATGGCTTGGCGTAATACTTGCCATAGACATAAACATCATAAACATTCATAGCATGACATAATTCTTGGCATAGACATAAATATAATAACATAACCTCATAAACATTCCTAACATGAACCTAAATAAAATCATGGCATCCTAACTTAGCATAAACATAATTAAATCATGGCATCATATCTTAGCATGGACATAAATAAAATCATAGCATTCTATCCTAGCATAAACATAATTAAATCATGGCATCATAATTAACATAAACATAAATAACATCATGGCATACTAACCTAGCATAAACATAATTAAATCATGGCATCTTAATTACATAAACATGAATAAAATCATGGCATTCTAACCTAACATAAACATAATTAAATCAAGGCATCCTAAACTATCATGAACATAAATAAAAACATGGCATTCTAACTTAGCATAAACATAATTAAATCATAACATCCTAAACTATCAGGAACATAAATAAAATCATGGCATTCTATCTTGGCATAAACATACATAACATCATTTGCATAAACATACCTTGCATAAACTTACTTCGCATAATATTCTTAACATAAATATAATGCATAACATGGATGAATGCATGTGGCAATTGCATATATATATAAGGATGCTTAATCTTTAAAAACATGCTTTTAAATACTTTAACATAATCATAACATTCATTGGGCCCTGGCTTGTACCACATTCATTCATCATATGCGCGCATCCCTAAGTAAATACGAGATAGCTAATCTCGACCTACTAGGGTAAGGACAGCTTCATCGGTAGTCCCGAACCGTAAGGACAACTTCATCGGTAATCCCGAACCGTGGACAGCTTCATCGGTAGTCCAGAACCGTGGACCTTACTTAGGTCCGGTACAAGCCCATAAAATAAAATAAAATGCTTTCACATGTTTTTTTTCATTCATCATCATTCATAGCATATTCATTCATTCATCATACTTTCATCATACTTAACCTCATCGTTATGCCTCGAAGGCATGAACCTTAACTTCATTCTTCACTTTCATTCTTAGACATGGCATCATTTTCATTCTTAACATGGCATCATTTTCATTCTTAAAAATGGCATACATACATAGCATACATACATATCATTCATAAATCATGGCACATGTCTAAACATTTATGACTTGACATATATTTCATGACATATAAACTAAGGGTTTGATTAACATAGAATTCTTCCACCTTACTTAAACATACATCTTATTAACCTATACCCAAGTATCTGGGTATGTGTAACCCAACCCTAACCCTAGGTTAGATCCTTGGCCGAAAGCCCCAAGGAAACCCTAGGTCCATGAGACTTCACATAACTTCCCGAACACATCCCATACATACATACTAGGCCATAGGGAACTTTTGATCCCATACTTAAGGCCAACCCTAATCCTTTGACCCTAATCTTTCTCTTGGCCGAAACTTCAAGGCCATGGGCATGGAAAAATTTCCATTAAAATCCCCAAATCAATTGTTATACACCAACCATACCTTACCATAGGGCCATTTGGGGCCCTTACTTGGAATGAGTCCTAACATTCCACCCTATTAGGGTACTTGGCCGAAACCTATAGGGTCTCTAGGCCATGTGAAACCTTCACATAAATACCCTCCATCTCCCTTATATCATCAGGGAACATCATCAGGGAACCCTAGGGTGTCCTAGGTACTCTAAAAATTCCCAAAAATTATACTTAATCTCTAAACATCATCAGGGAACATTAAATAACATTACAAAGATTTTTAGCATCATTATGGACCCTAGAACATTGTGGTCGAAACCCATAGGGTCTCTAGGGTGTTGATTTTGTTTCTTTCATGTTGGCCGAAACCCTAGGGGTATCCTAGGGTACTCCAAAAATTCCCAAAAATTATACTTAATCTCTAAGAATCATAAGGGAACATTAAATAACATTATAAAGATTTTTAGCATCATTATGGACCCTAAAACATTGTGGCCAAAACCTATAGGGTCTCTAGGGTGCTTGATTTTGTTTCTTTCAACCTCAAGTCCCAAAAACCAACCAATAAATCATGCTAAAATATAAAGAACTATTATACCACAGGTGAGGGAGTCTTACCTTGGTTGATCTTGATTTTTAAACCTTAAAAGAGAAGGAAATGGTAAGATCTTTGGACCCTTGAACCCCCTTGTCCTTGTATCCTTGGAAGACCCCTTAGATCTTGGAGATGAGACCTTCTTGTGGAGTTTTTCCAATGGAAACCCTCCTTGTGGTGTTCGGCTAGGATGAGGGAAGGAGGAGGAAGAAAATGCAAAGTAATGGAAAGAAGAAGTAACTCCCAAACCCCCCTCTTTATAACTCATCAAGGAGGCAAATGAAGAGTCTCTCCATGACCCTTCATCTTCTTCTAAGCCTTAACCAATATCCACTTTATTCCCTCATAACATTCCCTCACTAGATGAGTTGGTTAAAGCATACATGGTTGTACAAGTGATCCAAGGTTCAATCCTTGGTAGATGCACAATTTTTTTTCGACTTATTTTATTTTTCCTAGTATTTTCGAAAAATCCCTTAAAAATTCCCCCATAATTATGTTAATATTTCTTATTAAAATCCCTTTATATTTATACTAATTTTCACCTAAAATCCACCAAAAATTATGGTACTAAAAAGCCCATATAAGGCCCATTAGTGCCCTTTTTCCCAATTTAAATGAGAAAACATGGATTTTCTAGGCCAAGGTTCGCCTTAATATTTCTAGGTTCCTCAGAAAATTATCTAGACATGCTTAATATTTTAAGTAAATATTAAGAGAATTTTCTGGGTCGTTACACTCAAATCACTGCACTCGAATCAGTTTTTCTGCATTTTCATTTCTGGAGTTTTGCTTCAGCTTGCATCTGTTTGACTTGCATCCAATTCATGACATGCAAAACTCTGCAGTTATTTCTGTACTCAATTCGATTCTGAATTGTGCAGAGCTTGAGTGGTACCAAGTTTAGCTCAATCTTCAGTGAGCTCTTGCCCTTAATTTTAAGTTCCATTTGCACTCGAATTGTTACTGATATGTACCCTTAATCTCTGCATTCGATTTCTGAATTTTTGGATTCATTACTGCATTTGACAGTTTCAGATTTGTGGCTGAAATGTTTGGGTTCATCATCTCGAAAATTGTATCAATGGAACAGCAACACCTGTAATCTTACCTAAACATTAGAATTGCTTACTTGACCTAGGTTGATGTGCTTGAAACTTCACTCAATTTGACTGCATCTCTGCATTCCATTTATGAAGTTTCAGATTTCACTTCTGCTTCAATATTTCATGCACATCAGCTGGGATCTGATTTTAATTCTGCAGTCATCTGCTGCTGAAGTTTGTATTTTATTTGTTGCTTCACGTCTAATTGATTTACATCAGCTGCTGGTTTGATTTGTAATCAGTTGTAGCTGCATTTCTGCATAGTTATAAGTTTCTGAGAATTCTGCATGTTTGTCTCTGCAATTCTGCAGTTTTGTTGAGCTAAGTTGATGAAATTCTGTATGCATGTGTCAAGTACAGTTTCGGCATGGGTTTGTATCAAATTGAGTGGAATTTATAGTGTACATTTGAGCTTGAAATCATTTTCTTTGCATTCATTGCATGTCTGAATTGTTAGTATTGGCCTTGGCAAGAAAGTAGCAGTTTTGGCACAAGTGATTCCCTTTGCGTATCAAGCATGCTGTGGCACTGTTTTGCATCAGTTTAGCTCCACATTAGAATCCCTTTGCAATTGAATTCAGTGATTTGTTTGATTTTCGCATCCCATCTGTTGTTGCATTTTATTCCTACATATAGGGTTACTTTCCTGCAAATCAATTCTGAAGTAAGCTGTTCTTATCTTGACCAGTCTCAATTGTCGAGTTTCTCCATTCATCCTTGCAGAAAACTGCATTGATAGCCTACCCTTCCCAGCTGATTTGATCAGCTAAGATTTCTGTATGTAATTTCCATTGCAGTACATCAGTTTTCCTTTGTCTGCGCATCAAGGTTGCTGAATTATGCATGATAAAAGTCTGCACTGATTTGTGAAAGGAGTAAACTTGTCTTTTAGTGTTTGGGTTGTGTTTGAAATCAATTTCATATGCATTTGACTTGTTCCTGAATTGTGATCTCATTTTGGCAGATAAGCATCTCTTATGCGTATCAAGTTCGTGTCATTGTTGCATTGTGTAGCAAGTAAGTTTCGATTGAGTGGTACTTCTTAGAGTTAAATGCAATTTGTCGCATACACTTGCACTTGAGTTCAGAAGCACTCCTTGCATTTGGCTAAGTGCCTTGGTTGATTAGGTTTTCATTAGTTGAGCTCGTTGGTTGGCATATCTAGTTTAAGTTGCTTAGTTCAGTTTCCTTCTTTCTATTGTGTTTTCATTTCTCATTGAAACTAAACCCCAGATTCTATTTGAAACCCATCAATAATCAACGACACATAAACTCAAGCGCGAATCGAACAACCATCAACTAGCCCTAGGAAAAATACGACCTGTGGCCCCTTTACTACATTTTCATATTTTGATTGCAAAAAGGGTTTTCAGCTGTTTATAAATATCTAAATTTGAGACCCACTTTCGTGACAGCCTATTTTGGGTCCATCAGGGACCCTCTTTGGCCGACCAAATCCAAGCTAAAACTATACGAATTAAACTCATTTAATTCGTCCAATAAGTCTACAAAAGACTTAGCCATTTTATGCTTCCGATGCGGCTCTGAAAAATTCAGATTCGACTTATCTCTCTTGATCGAAAAATCCAATTTTCAACTCGTTTTAAATCCCTCAAAGTACTCGTAGTGCGTGTGACTAAATAGGCTTTCGATTTATGTTGGTCGTCTATAATTAACCAATTATAGAACGATCATGAGTGGAACCTAGTAGTACATCATGATCCCCAATTAATCGAAAGATCAACGGTTGACCTCAGAAATTATTCTGAAACCCTTCAGCAGCTCTAATGAATCGTGCCTCATTCCCTTCACCATCTTATACACACTTGGTTCAGGACATGGTCTATGTGTGTCAGTCCCCACTAGGCTGACTACGTCACACCTAGCCCAAGCAATGTCTTTCTCGTCCAACGAATTCTAATTACACTCATGTATCTGAGATATTCATACTCTGATCATGTGATGCTCTGGCCAGAGGCTTCGAGTAATAATCCGACGATAGGCCTTGGGTATACATCTCCTCGCAAGGAGTGGTGAATCCTTTGTAGGCTGTTCAAACATCTTCGGGCACTTTGGCTTATACACAATCATCCTGGGTCCACACCTCCTTGGAGATGCTTGCTTAAGATGTCAAAGTATAAGTCTTCATGACCAAGATGACTTGAACACCGCAAGTCAAAGGAACATCGCACTTAAGCTGCAGTAAGAACATCATTGACATATCTATATGTAGATTACCATATGAAGTTTTACAACCAGTCACTCCAATGAACTAGTTCCCTTAACTAGTATTCATGTTTATCTCTGGACATCCCAATGTCACCAGCCAGTGAGAATCAGCTGATTAGAGAATAACCTATGCTAGTCTCAACAAAATTGATAGTGTCCGTATTTATCAATTCATCGACTAGGGACAATTTCAATACTTCACAATTGCACATGTAGAGATAATCACTAGTTATGAATTCATCACAAATTCTCTCATGCTGTGAATTATATTGCGGACATTCAGTGAATGAGTTTAAGATCTCAATCAAATACACGAACATGTACACTCAAATAGTGAATATTCATTTATTAAAGTAAATGATTACAATCATAAGGCGATTGCCTTAGGACACTTCTCTCATATTACTAACAAACTCCCACTTGGCCTAATGCCAATCGCTACGGTATCCAATACCACAGGCTCTAACATGACCCTCAAACTTTCTTTGAGGCAAGGCCTTAGTTAAAGGATCTGCTAAATTCCTTTCAGTGGGAATATTTTCAATTTGTATATCATTCCTACTTATAATCTCTCTGATCAGATGATAGCGGCGAAGCACATGTTTGGATCGCTGATAAGACCTTGGTTCCTTTACTTGTGCAATAGCTCCATTGTTGTCGCTGTAAACCGGCACTGCTTCATCAATGGTTGGAACCACACCATGTTCTGAGACAAACTTCTTGATCCAGAATGCTTCCTTTGCTGCTTCCGAAGCTGCAATATATTCTGCTTCCGTGGTAGAATCCGCTACGGTGTCTTGTTTGGAACTCTTTCAACTTATTGCGCCTCCATTCAAAGTAAATACATATCCGGACTGAGATTTGGAGTCGTCCTTATCTGTCTGGAAATTGGCATCTGTATACCCACGTATTATCATATCTCCTTCTCCATATATTAGGAACACATCCTTAGTTCTTCTTAAGTACTTAAGGATTGTCTTGACAGCCGCCCAATGATCCATTCCTGGATCAGACTGGTATCTGCTTGTGACGCTCAGAGCATACGATACATCGGGCCTAGTACATAACATAGCATACATGATAGATCCTATCGCGGATGCATAAGAAATCTTATTCATGCAAATCCTCTCGTCTTCTGTGCGCGGACACATAGACTTTGAAAGGTTGATCCCATGCCTGATGGGAAGGTAACCTTTCTTGGATTCCGACATGCTAAACTCTTTTAGCACTCGATCTATATGTAACGCCCCATAATTTCCCTTTTAAGTCCTTAAAGTCCTTGAAATTAGTTAAAAATATTTTAGATATATTCTAGATATATTTAGGAATTTTTAGAATATTTTTATGGAATTTTCCGAGTCCGTTTAGTATTTTATTAAAAGAGATAGCCAGAAAATTCTCGAAACTAATTTTAGAAGTATCTTAGAATTTATTCCAAATTTATGGATATTTTTATAGAATTTTTCCGTAAACGAAAGTGGCAAAAAGAATTATAAACAAAAAATCGCGTAGGTGGGGATCGAACCCTTCACCTACGCTATAAGAGACAAATGGGCGGACCAGCTACGCTGGTTGGTTTTGTTGATATAGATTGAGCGAAATAATAGATAAGGTATAATTAGGTAAATTCGCCCCCATAAGTATAAATAGATAATTAAGGAGAGAAGTTTTATTTTCCTCACCCAAACCCTCACGCCGCCCCTCTCTCCTCCCTTGGGCGAAAACACCAAGCCTAGGGCTTTCCTCCGGTGGCCGGCCAAGGCTCTCCTCCAAGAGATTTTCCGATATTCGGAATCCCCACGACGAGAGGAACGCGTGAGCGCGAAGAAATCTCCGAGACTCCGAGTTTCTCCGGAACCTCCGACGCCGTTCTTCGTTGTAAGTCCAAGATATCGAGGTAAGTACTGCTCACCTGCAGTAAGAGGCGGTTTTCCGCAAGAATTTCCCTTAAAAAGTTTTAAAAGACATATTTACCTTTAGTTTAAGATTTTTCATGTGATCTTAGCTCATTTTATGCTTATATGTTAATGATAGAGTACCCTTTGTGAGCGTAGGGTCTAAGGAATCTATAAGAAAAGAAAAGAAAGATAAAGAAAAAGAAAAGAGAAGGCCAAGGCCTTACGAAATCCCCAAAAGTCAAGACTTAGGGATTTGGGCACACAAGGTGTTCGATAAAATGCCAAGGCATTTAAAGATAAGGAAGAAAAGAGAGAAAAGCTATTTTACTTTCTAAGGCCAGTACCCGACGTCCAAGGGCGTCGTTAAAGAAATCCAGGTGTCCAATTCCAAGGTCTTGGCCCTGGTAGACCAAGGTCTGCTCTATTAGGATTGGTGGCTCGCTACCCCAACCTTTTAGGGAACGCGCATAAGATGGTACTTACGTCTTAAGTGGATCCAAGTGAGTATTATTTTCAAGTATATGCTTTAGCAGAATTTTCTAAAAGTTAAAGAAAGATTTAAAATTAAAGAATTGCTAAAGTTTCAAGTTAAGCCAAGAAAAAGTGAGTTAAGACTTATTAATGCTTGAGTATGCATGTTTTGAGTTATACATGTTTTAGTGTTTCTTTTAAGCATAAAAGTATCACATGTGATTTCACATTGTTTAAAAAGCATGCTTGCACATTTCGAGATTTTGTGAGCTAGATAGTACTTGCTAAGCTTTATGCTTATTAGTTGCATTTCCTCTTACTGCAGATAAAGGTAAAGACAAGCAATTCTGAAGGAAGGCGACGAGGCGGTGCTGAGTGACGTGTGTGTGGTGGCTGACCTTGGAGAGATCCTTGGGATGAGACAGTTTAGCTTATTTGAAATGCATGTTTAAGATTTTCAAATTCCAAGTTATTGTGTTATGGAGTTTATTAAACATTCATGCTTCGGATAGTTTTACATGCTCAATTTTGTAGAATGAAGATTCCATGTCATTTCAATTAGTATGCATACTTTTGTGAATGCACTAGATGAGCAAGGGCATGAGTAGTTTAACATGTGGATACATTACATTTTAGACTTATTCTTGAGCTTATTATTATTCCCTTTTGGACTAGGTCCTAATTGTACTTAAAATGCTTGTAAATTCGGTAGAAAAGTAAGATTTACATTCTATGAAGTTCTAGAAATATTATTGCATGTGCCAAGATGTGGTTAGTTTCGCATTAAGTCTTATTGCTTGAAATATGCTTAGAAAAGTTGCATCCATATTCCATAATGCTTTAGTAATGTTATAGAACCTTGTGTGATGAGTTTAAATGCATGACTATTAAAGTTAGAATATCATTCTTAGATAGATTTAAATACAAAAAAAAAAGAATGTTCCGCATTTTTAGTCGTGCATTAGAGTCAAGAAGTAGACAAGTAACGGTCCGTGTAAGGTAGAGAAGGCGGGGTCGCTACAGTTGGTATCAGAGCAGTTCCTATTCTCCAGCATCACACACACATCAGCATCAACCTTGCCGTCTTTAAGTAAGAAAGTTTTAAGTTTCAGTTTTTCTATTGCTCCTTTATCTAATTGCAGTATAGAGAAATGCTTAAGTACTTACTCCTATGTGTATAGAACAAGCAAGCATGCTTAATACCTTAGTATCACGGAATCATGTTTAATCCCTAGAATGGATATTAGGTTACTAAGTAAGAAGACAAGTTTATACCTAGAAATGTAGTAGTGATTTTCTTGTTCCTTTATGCATTATTAGATGGCAAGAAGAGGTCGAGCTCCTAATGCAAGGAACAGCACTCCAATTCAAGATAACAATGAGCCTGACACAGAACAGCCAAACCTGATGGCAGTCATTGCTCAAATGCAAGCTCAGATTACAGAGCAATAGAAGACCATCGCCACACTGATGGCAAATCAGCACCCAGTGCCCCCTACACCACCCACAGCAGGAGTGGGAACTCCAGTGGTGGCTGAAGTCCCACCAGGCACACAGGAGACCCCTGCCGTGAACCGAAGACAAGAAGCATACCTCGTCCAGTGGCAGAGGCTGAAACCTGAAAGCTTCTCAGGCACGACTGAGCCCTGGGATGCCCAGGCTTGGTTCAAGACTTTAGAGAGCACAATGGAGCTTCTTGACTGGCCAGAAGTCGAGAAGGTCAAATGTGCCTCCTTCTGCCTAACTGGAGATGCTCGTATGTGGTGGGAGCGGGTCAAGAGTAAGAGGATAGTCAACTAGATGAGCTAGACAGATTTCGAGCAAGAGTTCTATGAGGAGTTCTTCCACATGCGGGTTACCAACAAGCACTACGAGGACTTCATGGAGTTCAGACAAGGTAACCTACCAGTGGGAGAAGCAGTCGCGAAGTTCAACAGACTAGCTCACCTCTGCCCAGAGCTAGTCAGCACAGAGAAGGAGCGAGTCAGACTGATGCTCCGCATGCTAAACCCTGAGATAGCACTCAACGTGAATAGCGGGACGCACCGACCCCAGACCAGCGAGGAGTTGGTCAGTAGTGCACTAATCTCAGAGCACTATCTGAATAGCATCAAGGCACAACAAATACAGCAGAAGCCAGTCCTGATTGAGAACAAGACAACAGGAGGCCAGAAGCCTCAGCCAAATAACCAGAACTGGAAGAACAAGAACCACAAAAGGAAGCAGTGGCCTGGCAGCCAAAAAGGAAACCCAGAGAACAAGCAAGCTAGGTATCCACCTTGTCCTAAGTGTGGGAGGACCCATCCAGGAGCATGCCTTTTGGGTGTAACTGGATGCTACTCATGTGGACAAGAGGGACACAGATCCAAAGACTGCCCAAACAAGTTTAAGGTACTTCCTCAGCAGTCCGTACAGTATGGAGGCAAGCCTCAGTTACATTACATGCCTACTATACTGGAGGGACCTCAGATCAGTCAGGGAGGGTTGGAAGCAGCACCAGTTTCAACCAATGCCAGAGTCTTTTCCCTCACGAAGGAAGAAGCTGCCAGCGCCTCCACGGTCGTAATAGGTCAAATAGTTATTTTTCAGCATTTAGCTACTACACTGTTTGACACTGGGGCGACCCATTCTTTCGTATCAGTACCTTTTGCTAGTAAGTTACAGGTGCCTGCAGAGAGTTGGGAGTCCAGATTCCTGACAACTCTCCCTTCAGGGGAAATCATGGAATCCACACAGCGGCTCCGGGCGGTGTCAATCAAGATTTCAGACCGAGAGCTATATGTCGATCTAATAGTCCTTGCGATGCAAGACTTCGACGTCATACTGGGCATGGATTTCCTCAGTAAGTACAGCGCTTCAGTGGACTGTCAATGGAGGAAGGTGGTTTTCAGTCCAGAAGGAGAACCACCGTTCGAATTTCAAGGAGCCCCAAGGAGGAAGACTCAGAAATTCCTCTCAGCCTTGGCAGCCCACCAGATGCTAGAACAAGGGTGTGCTGGTTTTCTTGCACGCATAGTGGACATAGAAGCAAAGGAAGAGCGCAAGCAGGAGGATGTATGGGTAGTCTGTGAGTATCCAGAAGTATTTCCAGAAGAACTACCTGGACTACCTCCCAACAGAGAAGTGGAATTCGAGATCGAGCTAGTACCAGGTACCGGTCCGGTCTCGAAGGCCCCATATCGTATGTCTCCAGCAGAGTTGAAGGAATTACAAGAGCAACTCCAGGAGCTACTAGACAAGGGCTTCATTCGCCCGAGTCATTCACCCTGGGGAGCTCCTGTACTTTTCGTCAAGAAGAAGGATGGGTCTATGCGTCTGTGCATAGACTACAGAGCTCTGAACAAGGTAACCATCAAGAACAAGTACCCCCTTCCTAGAATAGATGATTTATTTGATCAACTCAAAGGGGCTACAGTGTTCTCGAAGATAGATCTGCATTCTGGGTATCATCAGCTAAAGGTTAAGGAAAGTGACATCCCTAGGACGGCCTTCAGGACAAGATACGGCCACTACGAATTTGTAGTGATACCTTTTGGAGTAACCAATGCTCCAGCAGTCTTCATGGAGCTGATGAACCACATCTTCAGGGAGTATCTCGATAAATTCGTCATTGTATTTATTGATGATATTCTCATATACTCACAGACTCCAGAGGACCATGCTACACACTTGAGGATAGTGCTGCAGATCCTTCAGCAGGAGAAGCTCTATGCAAAATTCTCAAAGTGTGAGTTTTGGCTAGATCAGGTGACCTTCCTAGGTCACATTGTATCCAAAGAAGGCATTCAAGTTGATCCAGCCAAGATAGAAGCAGTCAGCAACTGGTGTAGACCCAAGAATGCCAATGAAATCAGAAGCTTCTTAGGCCTGGCAGGATATTACAGAAAATTTATGGAGGACTTTTCCAGAATAGCTTCTCCACTCACAGCCCTGACCAGAAAGAATCAGAAGTTTGAGTGGTCAGATAAATGTGAGCACAGCTTCCTAGAACTGAAGAAAAGATTGACTAGTGCTCCCATCCTGACTGTTCCAGAGAGTGACAAGGCCTTTGACATCTACAGTGATGCATCCAAGATGGGCCTTGGAGCTGTCCTCATGCAAGACGGTAAAGTAATAGCATATGCCTCCAGACAACTCAAGGACTATGAGAAGAATTACCCTACTCACGACCTTGAGCTAGCAGCTGTGGTTTTTGCACTGAAGCTCTAGACACACTACCTGTATGGAGTGCAGTGCAGAATCTTCACGGACCATCAGAGTTTGAAGTACTTCTTCACTCAGAAGGATCTGAATATGAGGCAGCGCAGGTGGCTAGAGTTGGTCAAAGATTATGACTGTGAAATCCTCTACCACCCAGGTAAAGCTAATAAGGTGGCAGATGCACTGAGCAAGAAATCCTGTGCAGCACTGATGTCCCTATCATCACTGTCCCTACCACATCAAAAAGAAATAAAGGATTTTGGAGTCGAGGTAATAATTAGGCAACTTTCTGCATTGACTCTAGAGTCAACCCTGCTTGTGGATATACAAAGAATGCAAAGTCAAGACCCAGAGATCTAGAAGATCAAGCAGGAGATCCAAGAGACAGAAAATTCAGAGTTTCGAGTATCAGATAGTGGCATCCTCTATCTTGGAGACCGCCTTTGCGTCCCCAATGATGAGGAACTAAGAAAGAATATTTTAGAAGAAGCCCACAGCACCCCGTACTCTATGCATCCTAGTTCTACCAAGATGTACCAAGATTTAAAGCAAAGGTTCTGGTGGTCTGGACTCAAGCGAGACGTGGTCAGATATATCAGTACCTGCTTGACCTGCCAGAGAGTCGAAGCAGAACACCAGAGACCAGGAGGAGTTCTGCAGCCTCTTCCCATTCCAGAGTGGAAGTGGGAAGAGATATCCATGGATTTTATCACAGGTCTCCCAAGGACCACCCATGGACACGATGCAATATGGGTGATAGTGGACAGATTGACCAAGTCTGCCCACTTCCTAGCCATCAAGTTATCGCATTCGGTAGAGCAGTTAGCACAGCTGTACGTGAAAGAAGTGATCAGGCTTCACGGAGTTCCGAGGTCGATCGTGTCTGATAGAGATAGACGGTTCATCTCCCATTTTTGGAGGTGTGTTCAGGACGCCCTAGGCACCAGACTTCTGTTTAGCACAGCTTTCCATCCCAGACAGATGGACAAACAGAGAGAGTAAATCAGATTTTAGAAGACATGCTCAGGGCTTGTGCGTTGGACTTTAAAGGTAGTTGGTGCAAATTTCTGTGCTTAGCTGAGTTTGCCTACAACAATAGCTATCAGGCCACCATTAGGATGGCGCCTTATGAGGCATTGTATGGCAGAAAATGTAGATCACCCATATGTTGGCAAGAAGCTCGTGAGAAGAAAGAGATGGAGTCAGGACTAGGCAGCCAGACTGAGCTTACAGATGAGACAACTCAGGCTATCCAGATGATCCGCCAGAGGATTGAGACTGCCCAAAGTAGACAGAAAAGTTATGCTGACACACGCCATAGGCCACTTGAATTCCAAGTTGGAGATTCAGTATTTCTCAAGGTCGCCCTATGAAGGGAGTGATGAGATTTGGCAAAAAGGGCAAGCTGAGTCCTCGCTACATAGGGCCCTACAAGATTATAAAGAGGTTGGGAAGGTAGCCTATGAGCTGGACTTGCCAGAAGATATGTCAGCTATCCACAGTACGTTTCATGTCTCCATGCTAAAGAAGTGTATTCACGATCCCAATCAAGTGATTCAGCCTCAGTCAGTGCAGATCCAAGAAGATCTTAGCTATGAGAGCAGACCGACACAGATAGTGGACAAAACAGTTAAAAGATTAAGAAACAAAGAGGTGCCACTAGTGAAGGTCATCTGGCAAAGTCAAAAGCATGAGGAGGCTACCTGGGAACGTGAGGACAGCATGAGAGAAAGATATCCAGAATTATTCTAAGTTCGAGGACGAACTTTTCATAAGGTATGGGGGATTGTAACGCCCCAAAATTTCCCTTTTAAGTCCTTAAAGTCCTTGAAATTAGTTAAAAATATTTTAGAAATATTCTAGATATTTTTAGGAATTTTTAGAATATTTTTATGGAATTTTCCGAGTCCGTTTAGTATTTTATTAAAAGAGATAGCCCGAAAATTCTCGAAACTAATTTTAGAAGTATCTTAGAATTTATTCTAAATTTATGGATATTTTTATAGAATTTTTCCGTAAACGAAAGTGGCAAAAAGGGTTATAATGTTGAAAATCGCGTAGGTGGGGATCGAACCCTTCACCTACGCTGTAAGAGACAAATGGGCGGACCAACTGCGTTGCTTGGTTTTATTGAAATAGATTGAGCGAAACAATAGATAAGGTATAATTAGGTAAATTCGCCCCCATAAGTATAAATAGATAATAAGGAGAGAAGT